>RJWM01004215.1:91365-104108 GCA_004363535.1 Dasyprocta punctata | reverse complement strand
CGTCCCCGGGATCGGTTCTGCTTGTATCGGAGTCCGGAGAGCGCCCTCTGCCTTTCCGTCTTGGCATTTTCCTGGGCTCACCCATGAGGCCGTGTTGGTCCACTGCTTCTCCCGAGCCTGTTTCTGCTCCGCGAATGTCTACTGTGGTGCACGAGAGGATGGGGCCGCTGTCTGGTAAATCGTACAGGGCCGTCCACCAAACCTCCTCTATCACCCCCAGGGCATCAGCGCCGTTTCCACCACAGCCTTCTGGGAATTGTGCCTAATTAGGTGCAGTTCCAGACTCAAGATGGCTGTGCCTCGCTCTCCCTCGGGGGTGGGGGGGTGGGGGCCACTGGGTTCACTCACTCGCCCACTCGCGACCACCTCGCTCCACGGTCGACCATCGTCTCTGCCGTCGCGCCACACCACAGCAAATCCACCGGCAGCTCCCCCGCGCATCAAGAGCACCAGGATCGTACCTTCTCAGCTCGGGTCGCAGCGCTGATTGGATTCCGCTCCAGACAGGTCTCTGCCTTTATTTCATTCTTTTACCCTTTCCATGGGCTACAGTTCTCGTTTTAGATTCTTCTTGGGTCCAGAGGACCCATCTCCCTCTTTTTTCCTTCTCTCTGTTATTATATTAGTTTATATTCCAGCATTTTGATGGTATATTCAGGGAGCCTCCCTGTCACGGTGTCATCTGGGCGGCCATCTTGGAGGAAGTCCCTATTATCTTCTTTTGAAGTCCTGTATTGAGTTCGTTGTTTTGTTTTCATCAGTTCTATTCTTGTTCTTTTTTGCTTGATTTTACTATATCTGAAGGTATAGGCAGCTATTTTGAAGACAACAAGAGGCTTTATGGTAACCATTATGGATTTCCTATTATCTTGTTTTGAAATCCTGTGTCACACTGCTTTGTGTTAATTTGCTTTATTCTGTTTTATTTTGCTTGGTTTTATTCTCTTTAAAATAAAAATTACAAAAAAAAAAAAAAACACTACCTGTTAGCCACTACCATTAATACCAACCTATAATTCTACTCCTCATGTAGACCTCTCACACATTATACCAGGTCGGTCAATATAGTCAATAGAATAGAATACATGAGATGCTATATCACTTTCAAGATTATCTTTAAAGATACTATTGCTCCTACCTTGGGTAAATCCTGTGGTCCCCATTCTTCCAGTTTCCATGCCATAATAGACTCATAAGACAAAGAACTAACGCCTGCTGCCAACAGTCTTGTGAGTAAGCTTGGAAACAGATCCATTAATCCCAATAAAGCCTGACTGTAACCTCAGCTGACAGGTTGAGTGAAATCTCATACAGGACCCTTAAATAGAACAAGTGAGCAAAACTACTCCTGGATTCCTGATCCTCATTAATTTAAGAAGCTATGTTTTGTGGAAATTTGACATATAACCATAATAACTAATGTAATTGCTAATGACCAAAAGTACTAAGCTGTGATATGAAGAGCTGCCAAATTCAGAGAAGAAATTTATAGTCTTAGTGATAATATAAGCACCTGGGAACAATGACAGTGACAACAAAGAACATCATTCTTCAGAGAAAAACACTGCAAAGGATGTGACTCAAAATATCGGTAAGATGTGGCACAATCACAAGAGAAAAGAAGACTTAGCTGTTGTTCCTAACATGAGAGTTTTTAAAGCAGCTAATATAATATCCTCAAGAATTAAGGAAAGATATGCCATTATACATGAAAACATTAGGAGCAAAGTACAAACTATAAAAATAGAAATTCTAAGGGGTCAGGGATTTAGCTCAGTGGTGCAGTGCCTATCTGGCAAGCATGAGGTCCTGAGTTCCATTCCCAGTACCTCCCCTCTCAAAAAAAAAAAAAAAATTTTTAGAGCAGAAAAATACCATATCTGACAAAAATTAATTGACTGGACTTAGAGATTCTGGAAGAATATATGAACTTGAAAACTGATTGATAAAAGATTATATATACACAACACACTAGAGAGATTGTCACAGGATTTTAAGGATGGATAAATGCAGATAAACAGGTATCTGGAATCTCAGAAGACAGAATGAGGCAAAAAGAATATTTGAAGAAATAATGGTTGAAAAATCTCCAAATTTGAAAAAATACGTTGACAATAAGTCCAGTGAAATCCAACAATACACAAAAAAGGCATGAGATGGATATCATAAAAAGATAGATATCATGAAAAATATACATCAAAGAACCAGTTTTCAATGAAACATAAATTGACCAAGACTGAAAGTTTCAGAATTCTGGAATTTGATCCAAATCATACAGCAACCAGGAAACTGCTTAATGATGAAAATGAGCAGAATTCTGGTAAAAGTGTGCTCTGTCCTTTGCACTCAGATGCCTACCATTCCCAGTTTCCCAGCATGGCAGCAGTGCTAAATCTGAGCTGGCGCCAGAGAGCTAATATAAACCTTATTCTTTAAAGTCGTTTTTTTTTTTTCTTTTTGGTACAGAGGATTGAACTCACAACCTTGCACTTACCAGGCAAGTGCTTGAGGCACTAAGATAAATCCCCAGCCCCTTAAACCTTATTCTTTTTATTTTTCAGTACCGGGGATCGAATTCACAACCTCGTGCTTGCCAGACAGGCACTTAGGCCACTGAGCTACATCCCCGGCTTAAACCTTATTCTCCAAAGGCTGTGTTTGCACAGTTTGAACTGCCCTGTGCTTTGCTGGGAGACTGGCACACAGGTCGCCCTTTAGTTTGCTCTTCTGACTCAGCTGAGAGCAGCTTTCCTAATGGTGCTTATTGTAATGTTGAAAGCCAAACACAGTTCTCTAGTTCATTTGTTCCACTTTTTCTCTCTTGTTGTATTCCTTTATGTTTTACTGATTTTTCCACACATAAACACACACATCAAAACTGTTAGCACTAACAGATTCAGTAAGGCTGCAAGATACAAAATCAATATACAAAAATTTGCTGTGTTTCTGTACACTGACAATGAACAGTCCAAAAAGGACATTAAGAAAACAATCTCATTTATCATAAGACATCAAAAAGAACAAAATACTTACAGTACCTTGGTCTAACATACATTTAACCAGAGCTCCAGACAAGCTGAAGAAAGAGAGTGGTATGCAAACAGTATTTTGGGAGATAATCGTTCAGAATTCTCCAGAACACTTGAAAAACATCAATTGACAGACACCAGAAGTCCAACAAAAGGCAAGATGAGTAAATAGAAAAATCCACTCACAGTGACGCACAGAATAAACCCGCATAAATCCAAAATAGGAACTCTTAGTATTTGCAAAAGATGTATCTGATGAAGCGCTATTATCCAAAATATACAAAGAACACTTAAAACTTAACAATAAAAAACAACTAAAAAAAATCAAAACCAAAAAAATAGACCAAAGATTTCAACAGACACCTCACTATAGTATAGATGCCAGATGAGCAGATAAAAACATGTTGTGCATCTACATTATGCAACTTAAAGCAATGGGAGAAAATATGTTCACCTTACCCAGCTGGAGTATAACATCTTTAGGGCAAAAATTAGATCTTCTACTTTGTTCTCTCTCTCTCTCTCTCTCTCTCTCTCTCTCTCTCTCTCTCTCTCTCTCTACCTTCGTCTGTCTCCCTCTCTCTTTCTGAGACAGGGTCTCACTATACACTGCAGGCTGGCCTTGAACTCACTATGTAGCCCCAGTTAGCCTGGGACTCACAGTGATCCTCCTGCCTCAGCCTCCCAAGTGATGGGACTACAGGCGTGTGCTACCACACCCTGCCAAATTCTCATTTTCTGTATCTAGGACAGGTTTATCTCTCCAACTGGCACTTAATACATTATGTTGACTGTTAGTCATTCTGTATCTTGTCAGCAAAATTTGCAACCCAGACATTTTATTGATTTTGGTTGACACTTACCACTCAAATTAAGTTGTTGGAGCTCTTTCAAAGCTAAAAAAGATGGTGGAAGACAACTTATTTGATTGTTACATGCATAAAAACTAACCAAACTTCTCAGTTCCCTTATATTCCTTGGAATCTCTGTAATTGCATTATTTGAGATATCGAGTTTTTTAAGTTGAGTCATGTTGCATAGCTCTTCTGGAAGTCTTGTTAACTGTAACGAAGAATAAACAATTATGCTTTATAAATCCATAAATATTTATATCACTAAAGTTTTATTTAAAATCAAATGAAAGGAGGGAGTTTTGTTTGTTTTGTTGTGTCTTAGGACATATTTTCATTCTCTCACAGACTCTTTGTAACTCCACAAGATGCTATGTGGCACCGAGGGACTTCTCAACCCCGTAGCTCGCTAACCCACTTTCTTTACTCTCCCAACACTTGGTGTTCATTGTCTCCTTTTTCCTTTCTTCTCTTCCTAAATTTGACTCTCTTTGCTGTGTTTCTCCCTGAAGTCTTTCCCAACATCTCAATCCCACATTTGATATCTGTATTTCCATTTTCATCCACTTTGTTATTTACCTATTGCTTGTGAGTTGCCCTTGCATTTTTAATGCAATAGGCATGTTTTACATTTTTTGTGTATGTGTTTACAAGCCCAGTGAATTCAGAGTAAATACCCAATAATTGAATCACATAGTTGAGCAATGTGGCCTCAAAAATTCCTAGTACAAAGTGCTGCAAAATAATGGTAATTATGAAAACACTGTTAAAGTGAAGAAGAAAATATGTGTACAGAAAATAAGGACATCTCGAGTGGCTCCTATTCTCTGAGTGAACTGAAGAATTTTGAATATGTAGACTGCTCAGAAATAACCAAACAATGAAGAACATACTGGATGTTGTGTTCAGTGTTCTTCCAGATACGAAAGTAGCATAAGAGACGCTCTCAAACTTGAAGATTACAGTTTGGTCTAGGGAACAAAACCCAGACCTATGAAACAATTAAGCACTAGCTAATCCAATGGTAAAATAAAGAGTACAAGTAGTAACAGCTGTATAAAAATTTATAGAAGTACATCCCTGTTACGGCTTACATCTAGATATCCCCCCGCCCCCCGCCAAAGCCTCACCCAGTCCTAGGCAGGGCTTTTTCAGAGGTGGACTGATCTAGAGTGTAACATGCTGGGATGAAGTGTGTGTGGTTACTAAATTAGTCCACTGATCGGTTGGGCATGGTTCTGGGTGTGAATATAAAGAAAGCAGCTGCTGTTGCCTCTCGTCCCTTGTTGCTTGCTCGCTGCTTGCTGCTTGCTACCTTCTGGCTTCTTTGCTTTGCGATGGACTGTTTGTCCTCTGTGATGCCCCTCTGCCATGCCACCCTGCCTGGGAGCCCTCCAATGATGGACTGAAACTGAAGCCAGACTTGAAAAGAATAAACAAGTTTCCCCACCTAAGCAAATGCCCTTTCAGACATCCTCTCCCTATGGCTGCTGTTCTTTGTTCTAATACAGATAAAAGTGGTAACTTTTGTCCATGTTAGTAAAGTTTTATAATCTCCTGTTCCTATAATATTCTGCTTTGCCAGAGCAAGACCAGCAAGATACGTTAAGTTGCAAAACTGTCACAGCTTCTTAACAAACTGCCTTTGTATTACTTCTGTAAACTTGCCTGCCTACAAGTTTTGCGCCAGCAAGAAGGCCAACTCCCTTAGTAACATGTATGAAACAGGAGCTGTTCCTTTCTTCCAGGCTCAGCTCTGTGGACACAAGTCTGCTGAGCTGGTATGCACCTAAACTAAATCCTCCTGTTTCTCCCAAGATCTCTCCAATCTCTTAAAATCTGCAACAAAACCTCTACAAACTGTAAACCAAATAAACCTTTCTTTCCTCCTTTAACTCTGGGTGTCGGGTATTTTATCTCAGCAATGAAAAGAGGAACTAAGATAATCTCTATAAATGAGGGAATTAAGAAAAGTTTCATACAGAAAACGTAACTTGAATGATCTTAAGAAAGAATAAGATTGGGTAAAAGTTACAGGACACTTAAAGCATGACAAATCATGCATTAAAATGGCGAGTGAGAAGCTGGTCAGTAAGGAAAAGTGAACAGAAGCAGAGAGAGAGAGAGAGAGAGATGTGAGGATGGGAAGTTGACAATCAGGTTATTGCAAGATCAGAGAGCGATGCCTGTGAAGTAGGAGTTAGAGCAACACGGGCAGATAGGCTTATCATCTGAGTTCCATTTAAACAAATATTCTTTAACAGCTTGCTCAATATTTATTGGAGGACATGCGTAAGAACTGTGGGATGAGAGAGTACTGTTGAAGGAAGACTCCTGTTAAGCATTCCTGTTCAGGAAAGTCTCTGTGACTAGCCTGACTCATTTTCGTTAGATGATTGGTTAGTGTTACATATACTAATTCTTTGGCCAATTTTCCTCCCACCCAAAGGGATTATTATGGTAAAATTTTTAATCACATAGGATATTCTTACTAGAGAGCAGGTTTTTTTGTTTGGTTGGTTGGTTCGGTTTGGTTTGGTTTTTTGAGATAGAGTCTTGCTATGTTGTTCAGGCTATTCTTAAAACTCCTGTTGATCTTGCCTCACCCTCCCAAGTGCTCAGATTAGAGGTGCCTGGCTCAGGCATGGAGACCTGGAGACTTTTAAAATGGTGTTGTAATGCTGTGGACTGGTGCTTTTGGCAACCACCCACTTTGTGTAGACATAGTATGCATTCTGAATTCTTAAACACTGAATGTATTAGGAACAGTCCTCTGAAATGAAGTCTGGTATCTTTGACAAGGCCTGTCAAAAAGGAGGAGATTGGGCCGGGGATTTAGCACAGCAGCGTAAGCAGCTGCCTGGCAAGCGCGAGGTCATGAGTTTGATCCCCGGTACCAAAAAAAAAAAAGGGAGGAGATCGAATCAGAAAGAATCACTAGGGGACTTCTAGTGTAATGTAGGTATGATGTAAGTGATGGCCATGGGCCAGCATGGAGGCAAGGACACTGGAAATTCCAGGGAAAACCAGAACTATAGGACTAGCCCACTGGTCCAGAGAACTCCTGTTATGTAGATCTGAGGTTTACACACAAGGAGCTGTTGGAAAAGAGAAAGATAAGGACACAACCTTGGAGACACAGTGTAAATACCAGGGGAGAGAGTGAGATTATACACTAATCAAGGAATTAGGTCATGATTGTATTGCAAACTTTGTCCTTTCTAAATACATATGTACCATTATTCATTCCATCTACTTAAGCAAGTATTACCTGAAGCAACCTTGCTTAGAAATGTTACGTAGTTAATAGGTACGATATCTAAAAGATCAAATAATGTTGGCCCTGAGCTACATCTCTAGATCTTTATATTATTATTGTTATTATTATTAGGCTTTTGCTCCTTTTGGTCATAGGACTAGGGTTTTTACGAACAGACTTTGGGAAATCTTGAGTTAGGTAATAATCTTGCATTAAAGATAGCCAGACAGTGCTGGGAGTTTGGCTCAGTGGTTTAAGTGCCTGTCTGGCAGGCATGAGGTCGCCAGATAATGCTGTGATTCCTGATATCTTAAGATAAATCAATAATTTAAAAAATTTTGCGAAGTATTTCTGAGCCTGGGATTGTGACTCGGTAATAGGGCACCCGCTTAGCATGCATGAGGCACTGGGTTCAATCCCCAGAACAAAATCAGCAGCACCAGCAGCAACAGCAGCAGCAGCAGCAGCAGCAGCAAATTTTTAAAAGTTTAAATGAAATTCACTCTTTACCATGAGGAAAATAAAATTATAGCACCGATCTGGCCACTTCTGTGAGATTTCCTAAGGATACAGTTTAACATATGAAAAAGCCTGAATACGAAGAAATTTATCACAGCATTGCTGTGAAGACAACTGCTCCATTCTTCATGCTTAACAACAAAGGATCCGTCATTTAAACACGTAGTGATCTCGGAATTTCTGGGAAGAGGAGAGGAGGGTTTGGCCGGCCTTCACCCGAGGCCAGCAGCGGGGTCACAAAGGACCTCGGGGTCCAGGGTGGGGACCCACGGACGGGGCGCGTGAGGCACCCGGCCTGTGCAGAGTTACACTCCGGCCACGCTCCGACCCCGGCAGCCACCACCCCAGAGCTCTAAGCAGGCAGCGTCTGCGACCGGTGACCTTTGCACAGCCACCCCAGTCTCCACCGGGGGTGCTTCCGGGGACTATGGACGCGTCTTGTTACATTTTCCCTCAAAACTAGACCATCAGCACTGCTGCTCTCATGCGTAAACATCCCATGCAAAAGCCACTTTGAGTTTTTGCCAAATGAAAAAAATAAATGCGTCCAACAATCAAGTTTCGAAGGTGTCTAGGGACTGATAATGGCTGCTGATCAAGAATAGAATTTATCAGAAGGAAGCAGAAGCACTGCCCATTTCGCCACAAAGGAGTAGAAATCTTAGGAACTCGAGGACACACTGCGTCCTTCAAAAGCAGCGCCTCGGAAGGAGAGGCACCGCTCAGTTTTTGCATTTAAGACTTTAGACAAATTAGACAAGGGAGTTTGTACTTAAAAAAAACAACGACGACAACAACAACAAAAACCAAAAAACCTTGACGGAGAGGAGGAAGAGGAAGGAAGTTAATACCTATGTAATACATAGATCCATCCAAAATAAAATGCCGTTGATGGTTGAAATAAAAAAATTATTGTGAAGCTTACATTAAGGAGAAATGCTTATGATGAGTACAAATAATTTAAAATTGAGTGCATAGACGTTTTATAATTGTTTATAAAACCACACACACAAAAAAAGGGGCTAAAAGTAAGTCGAATCGATATATGCCAGTAGTTTTTTTTACAATAGTACCCTTGTGAGATTTTTAATAACTTAGTTAACTTTCTGATCTTCGACAATGTGTTTATATGAAATTTGTAATTTAAAACTTCTTTTACAGCCAGGCGTGGTGGTGCATGCCCATAATCCCAGCACTCGGGGGGCTGAGGCAGGAGATTGTTGTGAGTTTGAGACCAGCCTGGGCTACCAAGTGAGCTCAAGGCCAACCCAAACTGCATAGCAAGACCCTGTCTCAAAAAGACAAAAACAAACAAAAAACTCCTTTTACAATACACCGAAATAATAAGAAATTTACAAAATTACCAGCTTTATTTGCTTTGCTTTGCATTTAAACGAAATGATTTTCTGTAAAGCTTATGTTGAAAAATATAACTGCAAGCCATGTTTTGGCGGGAGTTGGAAGGAGCCTATCCTTTAGTAAACAAAGCATTTCAAGTAAGTTTAAAACACACATATCCGTGCAGATACCTATGCTACACCTTAGATTCTGATCTCTTCTAGTCCTTTTCCCCAAAGCCCAAAATATCAGTCTCTTACCTTTGTCCCATTTGCCTGATTTATATCCAACTCTTCCAGTGACTGAAGTTGGCACAGTTCAATAGGAAAATGTGTAAATTTGTTGCTTGAGAAGTTTAATTTCTGGATTCCTTTTAAATTACATATCTCTGAAGGAATTGTTTGCAATTGGTTTTCTGAAAGATCAAGTACTTGCAAATTTTCTAAAGTACACAATTCTCCAGGGAAAGTTTCAAACTTATTACAACATAAAATAAGTACATGGAGTGATATCATATTGGAAATAGATGGTGGAATTTTCCTGATTTGGTTTTTACCAAGATTCAGAAATTTAAGATTTGTAAGAGAACATAAGTGATCAGAAAATATGAGGAGTTTGTTTTCACTCAATTCTAAGTGAAGCAATTGTTTACTGAAGGATACATCCATAGGTATTTCTGAAATAGAATTTCCATTAAAACTCAAATAATAAAGTGTATCTAAAGCACACAGTCCAACTGGGAATTGCAGTATTTTATTATAATTCAATTCAACTTTAGTTATTTTTCTGCAATTTTTTATTTCAATGGGAACATTTTTTATTAGATTTCCTGAAAATTCCAGGTTACATATATTAGTAAGATGTGAAATATCTTCAGTTATTCTCACTATATAGTTTCTGTTTACATGGAGTTTTCTTAAATTTTTAAGCTTATAGATGTTCTTAGGGAGGTCTATTAATTTATTATCACTAAGACTAAGGCATTCCAACATTACACAGTAGGAAATTCTCTCTGGTATATTTTTCAATAAGTTTTTATCAAGTATAAGAATCCTAAGTTCTTTGAAATTCTCAATTTTTGGTGAAATAACCTCCAACTTATTGTCAGCTAGCTTGAGTTCTTTTATTTTACTTAACTGAAAAATTTCCACAGCCAAAAAGGTAAGTTTATTATGATCAAGTAAAAGGATTTCTAAATTTTTAAGTTCCCTAATTTCTTTGGGCAAACTGCCTATCATATTTCCAACAAGGTTTAGTGAAATTAATTTTGGAAGGAAGCAGAGAGCTTTAGGAAATATTGTTAACTTATTATATTCCAGATCGAGAATTCTCAAGTTTTGCAAATTAGGCAGACTGTCTGGTATATGTTTTAATTTATTTTTACTCACATTTAAAATTTCCAAGTTTCTAAGACTTTCTATGCCAGGAGAAGGGAAAGTCTCAATACAATTGTCATTTAAAAAGAGTTGCCTTATATTCCCAAGATGCAATATTTCGTTAGGCATATGTGATATTTGGTTGTGACCAACATTTAATACCCTTAAATTATTAAGTAATAGAATTTCACGTGGAAGTGACGATAACCCGTTATCTTGCATGGATATAATTTCAAGTCCTAGCAGATCATCTAAATCTGCCCCTTGAAAAGTTTTTATTTTATTATTATCTAAGTATAGGTATTTTACATATTTGACTTTTAAATTGTCCTTAGGGAATTCATGCAAACCCTTGGCTTCAAGATGAAGTGTAAAGCTATCTGACTCGGTGTCAGATTCTTCCTGCTTTTCTTCAGAGACTTGTGCACTAACTTTTACATTTTCACTTCCCTGAGCCTGGATGCTGACTAGAGCCTGAGAGTTTGTAGTCATTTCAGTTATTGATGAGGATGTACTTTGCGAAGTTTCTGGTTCTGACAGCTGGTTGGCATCTCCAGTGCTTGTTTCAGAAGATTGAACATTTTGTTCTTGTTCTTCGTTCTCATTAGACTTGCTTTCCATAGAAGCTGTTGACTGTGAGGTATCCTTTTCAGTATGAGTTTCATAACTCTCATTAGAAGGGTTCCCTTCCAAGTAATGAGAAGCTTCGTTTAATGAATTTGGTGTTTCTGTAATAAATTCAGACTCCTCCATTGAACTGACTATGACCCAAATTGCCTAGAGATATCTTCTAGGTCTGCTGAAGTGCCCTCCTGATATCTTATTTGTTGATATGTTTTTACATCAATTCAAGATTGTGACTTTTAATTTTTCCATTTTTTTCCTTTGAATCTGTAAAACAAATGTTGATATTAAAAGGTGAACAAAGATGTTACAATTGCAAATGAATTGCTATACAACTATTTTATTCTATAAGGAATAGTTTAACAAATATAAAAAATAATACATTTATAATAAATTTGACACTGATTCCTGGTTAAGGGTAGTTTGAGTGCACATGTTTATCAAATACTACTCTCAAAATCACATTAAAATTATACAAAAAAGAATGGAAGAGATCAGAGAAAACAAGGAGACATAAAGGAATGAGAGAATTTAATAAGTTCAAGGAAGACAGAGAAGGGATAATCAATGACCTGCTGTGCCACATGTAGAAAGTGCCATTCACATTTGAAACATTTTAAGTTTACAGGTGGCACTGAAGTGCCTTGTTCTAAAAAATTCAGAACGGTATGGCAGTTTTCCAGTGACTAGAAATACAGTATCGTAAGGAAGACAACGCTTTCTATAAGAGTAAACTGGCAATGAGTTAGTACTGGCAAGGTCCACAGCCTGACTCTTCTGTTGATTCCTGAGGTACCAACACTAGCTGGGTAGCACAGCTCCTCGGAGGGGGTCTGCTACCGCCTGTGTAGGCCTCTTAAAGCTTGTGGCTTCTAATAGCCCAACCTCTTCCCTTTGCCCTTTTATATATAGTCATGGTGTCTACTTCCCATGTTATCTGTGCTGTTATAGTTCCCTCTTTACCTTCTTAGTCTTCTGTCCCTTAGGTTAACAACTCCCTGTATTAAATTCTATCCATGAAGTTGATATGGTTTCAATATTCAATACATCACAAAATCTCTTAAGGAATAGAAAAAGAGAGAACAAAAATATAAAATTCTAGACTTTAAAAGCCATTCCAAATATTATAAATCTAGCCTCATTTATAAAAAGGCTAACACTGTATATCACGATTGACTTGCATTTGTCTGTGAAGTGCAAGGCTAGAATTTAAATTAGAAAGTTAATGCAACGTGCTGCAGTAAGAGATTAAAGTAGAGCGGGTGGCACAGCATGTGTGCACCACGCACACGGCCCTGGGTTCAGTATCCTTCGCCAAAACACACACACACACATACACACACACACACACACAGAAAAGGGATCTGTCTTAGTTACTTTTTGCTCGTTGCCGAGACAAAATACCTGACGCCCAAAGTTAGGGAAGGAAAGGTTTATTCTTACAGTTTCTCGGGAGTTTCAGTCCATAAAGTGGGCTCCAAGGCAGCATGGGATGACGGGTCTACAGTTCATGGCGGCTGCAAGCTGCAAGCCGCAATCCGCAATGGCGAGAGAGAGAGCGGAAGCCGGGAAGCAAGCAAGAGGAAGACCCGCCTTCCCTTATACTGTATCTCAGCTCCACCCCTGGGCGGGTGTAGCAGTCACGTCATTAATCCTGGCGCCATTAATCCTGGCGCTAGACAACAAACTGATCACAAGTGTCAGACTCAGCCCCATCAAAAGTATGAGGACTTGGGGGTACATAGCA
>RJWM01004215.1:0-91265 GCA_004363535.1 Dasyprocta punctata | reverse complement strand
GGAAGAAAATGATATGATCATCATAATAAATGCAGGTGCATTTGATAAACTACAACTTTTCAATATTTTAAAAGTGTTTTATTTTTATGTAATATGTGTAGATATTAATAAAGAATATATAGAAGGACTCTTCTATAAAAAAACAAAATAGAGAATAATAATAGTTAATACACCGTGTATCATAATCTTAAAAAAATGGCCAAAATGTTACTCAGAGTACAAGTCATAGACAAAAAAGACTCTCTAACAAAAAAAAAGAAACAGGTTATAGCACAAAACTTTTCAGTGAAACTAAGAGAAATTAGCATAAGTGAAAGAAAAAGGCATACATGTTGAAATATTTTAGGAACAATTGAATAAATCTGGGGAATTATTCGAACTTCTCCCCATTTCCTATTTCTCTAGCTTCTATTTTGCTCTTTGATTATACATGTAGTATGTTTTGATTTTTTTCATGTAAGAGAACCCACACTGTATCTCAGCTCGTGTGTCTGACTTACTTCACTTAACGTTGTTCTCCAGTTGCATCCAGTTGCCTACAGATGCCTCAGGTTCATCTTTCTTTGTGGCAGAGTAGTACTCCACTGCGTGTAAATACCACATTTTCTTTATCCATGCATGTGTTGATGGGTACGTTCTGTTTCCAAGTTCTCCCTATTACAAATCATGTTGCTACACACTTGGGTGTGTATATATCACTGTAATGTGATGACTTAAACTCTTTTGGGAAGATCCCTAGCAGGGGGAGAGCTGGGTCAAATGGAATTTCTATTTTTAGTTTTTTCAGTGATAGTGGTCTTACAAGTTTACATTCCCACCAACAATATAGAAGTTTCTTTTGTCCCGTGTCTTTACCAGCATCTGTTATTATTAGAGGTAGCAGAAACAACCTCAGGGACACTAAACTATTTGATCTTTGACACACACTGTAAGAAAGATAACCTATAAATGGTGCTGGGAAAATTGGATATCCACATGCAGAAGATTGAGTCTAGACTCATATATCTCACCATGTACTAGACTAAAATCAAACTGGATCAAAGATCTAAGTGCTAAAACAGAAACCTGTAATCTACTGAAAGATGAAATAGGTACAGCTCTTAAAGAGACAGGCGTTGGCAAGGACTTTCTTTACAGAACACCAGTGGCATAAGAAATAATTTTGAGAATCAACAAATGTGTTCTTATCAAATTAAAAAGTTTCTGCAAAGCAAAGGAAATAACCAACAGAGAGAAGAGACAGTATACAGAATGACTTTTGTGTGTGTGTGTGTGTGTGTGTGTGTGTGTGTGTGTGTGTGCTGGGAATCAAACTCACTACCTCACACTTGCCAGGAAGGCCCTGTGCCCCTGAGCTATATCTCCAGCTCCTAATATATAGAATGGCCAAAAAAAAAAAAAAAAAAAAAAAAAAAAAAAAAAAAAAAAAGGTGCCAGCGATTCCACAGACAGAGGACTAACATCAAGAATCAAGAATATATAAAGAACTCAAAAAAATTGGATCCCCCCATAAAAGACTCATCAAAAATGGGCATGTGAAATGAAAAGACATTTCTCCAAAGAAGAAGTACAAATGGCCAATAAATACATTTAAAAGTGTTGAACATTGCTCACCATTAGAGAAATGCAAATTAAAACTACACTGAGATACCATCTTACTCTAGAAAGAATGGCTATCATCAAAAAAATCTAATAGGAAAACACGTGGTGACCTGGGAATAGGTGACAATTTCCTCATTCTGCTAAAACATGTGCATGAAATCTATAATAAATAGAGCCCGTGATGAAACATCAAAAGCTTTTCTTTCAACTGGAACCATAAAAGGATGCCAACATCATTACTTCTATTCAACACTGTACTGAGATCTTCACCAATCACATAAGGCAAGACAAAAAGGTATGTGGATTACTGTCATTAAATAAAACTGACATTAGTCACAAATAAATAAAACATCCAATATCATCTACAGATAAATCAATAAGGACATTAAATAATGTTGCTAAGTACAAAGCAAACTTTCAAATGTCAGTTTCCTTTTCTAAGCTAGCAAAAGCAGAAAAATGAAAGCTCAAAGGGAAACAAGGAAATACTGACTACCTAGGAGTAAACCTTACAAAAAATGTGCAAGACCTCTACAGTGCCATGCTTTATAATGGAACTACAAAATGTTATTAGTGAAATTGGAAAAGACTTAAACGAGTTGATATACCATTTTCATATACTGGAAGGCTCAATATTTGTAAAGTTAATTCTGTGCAAATTGATCTACAAATTTAGTATGATTCAATTAAAATCCTAATATTGGTTGCTTTGCTTTGCTTTGTTTGTTTGTTTGTTTTTGAGACAGGTTCTCCCTATGTAGTTCAGGCTGGCCTGGACTCATTATGTAGCCCAGACTGGTCTCAAACTCTCAGCAACCCTCCTGCCTCAGCCTTTCAAGTGCTGGGATTACAGGTGTGTGCCACCTTGCCTGGCTCCTAATATTATTTTTGTAGAACTTGACAAGTTGATTCTAAAAATTATTTTGGGATAAAAAGGGGGGCATACCCTTCATAATACCCTTCAAAAAGGAAAATAAGGTGGGAAGCCTTACTGAAGCTCCATTAATTAAGGTGATATGATGTTGGTACAAGAGTAGACAAAATAGTTGGGTGTGCTGGCACATGCCTGTCATCCCAACGCTCAGGAGGTTGAGGCAGGAGAATTGTGAGGTCAAGGCTAGCCTGAGCTACAGAGCAAGTTCAAGGCCAGCTGGATCACACAGTGAGATCCTGTTTCAAAAATCCAAAAATGAAACTTAGGAATATTGGAGCAAAAAAACTCAACAAGAATGCTAATATGACTGGACAATTAGAAAACTGGAAAATATTTCTCAAAGATATATCAAAAATGTGTAAGTGTGTGAGAGACAGAGAGAGAGAGAGACACAGAGAGAGAGAGATGGCCAACTCCCATGGTTTATGGCCTTTGTGTTTTAACCTCGGTACTTCGTAGCATCCCAGGTTGTGCCACTGGTTTGTGGTGACACTATGAACTTGATAGGTCCCTGTGCTGTACAGTGATTTTGTTCCTACTTGTTTGGCTGTTTCTAAGCACTAAATAATCTCCCTTTTCTTTTGTGTTTTAAAAACATAACAAAATTTATCATTCTAACCATTTTAAGTATTTGTTGTGGCAGTAAGTACATTTGCGTTGTTGTGCAACAAAAGATGTTTTTAAAGGTGCAGGACTTACCAACTAGTGCACCATGCTAGGAAGGACAGCACATGGATATTATTTCTGTCCCACTGTTGAAGGTCATCACCGATGTCTGGTTTTTCACACCAGGTGTAATGTACCTCCTGAGGGCTGGGGTTATCACGTGGTGCACAGAGAACCAATATTTCCCTCATCGCAGAATATGCATAGTTGCTGATGCACAGTGATTTGAAAACCAATATTTGAAAAACTTACTTTTTAAGACAGCAAAATATGCCACTGATACCATCGAAGGAAGTGACATCAATTAGACTTTCTTTTTGAGGGCCTGGGGCAGGCTGAGATAGTGCTGCACAGAGCCATGAAGTTGCCCAGGTTGGGCTCCCACCTGTGATCCTCCTGCCTCAGCCTCTTAAAGTGCTGAAAATATGAACACCTCCATTCCCGGGTCCACACAAACATCCCATAGGCTTATACGCATGGCTAAATCACAGCCTAAAATGTAGATAAGAAATTCTTTTATTCTGATGAGCCATCATGAGTCACATTTAAAAATAAATATTATCAATTTGATAGGCAAAAATAACCCCGAGCTCTGTTTTCACAATTGCTAGTAAAGTTAATGCAACGCGTTTCCTAACTGAGAGAGAGACACGGGGCAGCAGCACTGACACATGGTTTCCGAGGACGGGGCCAAGGCCGCCCGGCAGAGGCTGCGGCAAGCAGGGACAGGACGCACGCAGGGCGCCGCTGCCGGCGTGGAGGGGACGGGAGCTGAGAGCCCGGCGGGGTGCAGAGGGCTGCGGGAGTCCTGCAGCCGCGGCCTCACCTGGGACCTCCCTCGGCGACCGCCGCGATCCTTCGTGAGGCCGGCAAGGGGGCGCGCGGGGCAGAGACGGAGGGAGGTGGCACCGGCCTGGAAGGACACAGCCGGGCCCGCGCCGCGCCGCGCCCGGCCACGCGCGTTTGTGAGCTGGCGCCGGGTCACACGCGGGGCGCCCGGCGGGGTCGCGGCCCGGAGATCGGAGCGCCAGGGCCCGGCCGCCGCGGACGAGCCGCCTGGACCCGGCTCTCCCGGGTTCTCCCCCGCAGGGACTCGGTCCCCGCTCAGTGGGATAAGCTGCTGGGGCAATCGCGATCCCTCGTGTCCGTGTCTCCTGAACAGCGTAGGACAAGGCAAGCTGGCAAAAAAGACTCTGTTACAGTTCCAGCCCAATGTCATCAAAAAATACAGGCATTCATCAGAGAAACGGATTTTTGTGGAATACGACAAATGTGATTGAAGAACTAGACACGGACCTTCACAGAGGAGGCGGACCGCAGAAAGCTGGCACTTTGGAGTATTTTGTTTCATAAGATTCACTGATGTATTTATATTGGCCTACCGGTTTATTAATACTGACATCTTAAAATATAACAAAACCGAATACAGCGATGAATCTTAACGATGAAACCAAACATTCTAAAGAATCACTTGAATTTGTGTATTTGTAACAAAAAATAAACATGAACACATAGCACTGTCCATATTTCAAGGTGAGGTACTCAAGTGCTACTTGACAGGATCTTGCACGCCTCGTGCCGGGCTCAGCCGGCCTCCGTGTCCAGAGGCTGGGCCTGGCCCGGGGTCCAGAGGACGCTGGCCTGAGTTTTCCAGTCCCTCGGCCTGCAAGTGTCTCGACGTGTTTTAGTGCACGGACCCCCCTGCCGTTCTTATTACCACCAAATCTGTTCTGAATTTACAGGTAAATAATTAATGCAGTTAGCTTTCTGGAATTAATGAAAAGCAGTGTTTTGTCTTTTCTGTAATTCTACATGGGCAGCATGTTAGTATTCAGTCTATGGATTAGATTTGCAGGTTGTCTTGGAGTTGTCACTTGAGTAGAAAGAACTTGGTAACTATCTGGAGAATACATCCACTCATTAGTGTTCCAGAAGTGTGTGGAATTTATGTTTCTAAAAGCTGCTACCTCCATTACTCAGGTTAAGGGGAAGTTTTTGTTTTTTTTTTTTTTAAGTCTTAATGTTAACTTGGCAATTTATATTATTTTAGTTCTTTAGAATACAGATAGTTTTCTCTTTTTCTTCTTTATTCTCTCTTGCTTTTAGAGAATTTAAATACTTTCTGACTTGTATTTAAACTCCATATTGCTAGCAAGTTGGGATTATCTATACCTAAATATTGTCCTATATTTTACTTATTATTTGAAGATAAGTTTCAAAAACATTTTGTTGGAGCCGGGTGTGGTGGTGCACACCTTTAATTCCAGCACCCTGGAGGCTGAGGTAGGAGGTGCTTTGTGAGTTTGAGGCCCGTTTGGGGTACAATGCAAGTGCAAAGCCAGCCTAAGCTACATAGTGCGACCCTGTCTCAAAAAACTAGAGCTGAGAGTTTGGCTCAGTGGTTTAAGTGCCTGTCTAACAAATGTGAGACTGTGAGTTTGATTCCCGGTGCCACAGAAAAAAAAAAATTTTTTTTTTTGTTGGGGTTAGCATGTAACTCAGTAGTAGAACTACTGTTGTTGAACCCCATAGCACCACACATGCACGCGTGCACACACACACACACACACACACCTCATAGTAACTTCTGTAACAGTGTTTAATCTCTCTTGGAAAATTTCAATTTCTGTGTATTATATAATAAATGTAAAATATTTTACTATTCATTTTGATTACCAATCATGACTAAGAAAGGGGAGAAATGTTCATTAACTTTACTGGAAAATTCTGCTCTTAAATCATTTTATAACAGAATATGTGGTAAACATACATAAATTTAAAAATACGAAATAACGTGTGTAGCCATCTTTTCATCTTTATGAACAAATATCTGACAAAAACAACTTAGCGAAGGGTTTATTTTGACTCATGGTTTCAGCAGTTTCAGTCCATGGTCAGCTGGCCCCATTGCTCTAGGCCTGTGCTGAGGCAGAAATGTCACATATGATGGAGCAAATCAGCTCATTTTATGACAGAGAGGAGGCAAAAAGGGAAACAGACCAAGAGGAAGGGGCTTCAGATGCAATATACCCTTGAAATAGATGGCCCAGTGAACTACTTCCTGTGGCTGGCCAACCTCCCAAAGCACATTCAGCTGTGCACTCATCAATGGGTTACCACCTCAGTGAGGTCAGCACTCTCACGATCCAATCACCTCTCAAGGTCCCACCTCTGAACATCCCTGCATTGGAGATTAAGCCCTCAAATACACAAGCCTTGGTGTGAAACTTCATATTGTCACCATGACATCATGCAAGCCAAAGTTCAGGTAAAATCAATTTGCAACTGCATACAGTTGCTCATGTTAGCAAACAGACTAAAACAAGTTAGAGACTTTGGCTGGCTTTTTTTGTCTTAGTGCTTATGTGCATAAAACTGAATTTAAGATTAATTGGAACCAAACAAGAAAAGAAAAATGGCATACGTTTCATTTAGGTGAGAACTATTTATTTTCTATCTGCACATAATTTATCATTTTAGGTTTTCTTATTGTTCCATTGGTATACATTCAGCATATATAAACAAAAATATCAGCATCTATAAAATATAACAGGGAATACATGCTAGTGAAATATCATGTACCATATTCCAAAAGTCAACAAATGATTTGCTGATTACTAGTTTGGGATCATACCTGCCTTATTAGCTCATATGATTGAGTTCATGACTGTGTAATTTTTTAAAACTAGTGTAGTTTTCATTAAATTCACAGAAATAAAAACCATTTTGTTGGGAAATGGGAGATGGGACCACCAGGGAATGGGGGTCAGGTCACCAGGGGTGAGGGATGGGATGATGCGACACAGATCAGAGCCAGTGTCCGGGGCAGCGCTCAAGAACCCCGGGCGTTCCTGAGCCGTAGTCCGCAGCCCGCAGCCCACAGCCTGGTCTGTTGCTGCCTGCTCCCTGGACCCTGCGCCTGCTCGCCCATAAGGCAAAACCATGGAGTGTACTTTGGCACACAGGTCTGGTCCAAAGTCAAGGGGTCACACCTGGTGATCGCCTTCTGCTGGCCCTGTCAGGGCAAAGCGGGGCCCATGGCGAGACACTGGGAGTACTTGTGCATCTGTATTCTGGTCTCTTCTTTTTCTTAGAAACCTTTAGTATTCAGTCATGGGTCCTCACCCTGAAGGTGTAATCCTAATCGCCTTCCAGAGGACTCAACACCAAGCACCTTAGCAGGACTCCGTTTCCACCCTTTATACTTCATAATGGAGATGAAAATTCAACTGAGTTTGGGAGGAAACCAACCATATCCAAATCTTAGTCATGGCATAATGATATAATTCTCTTAACAACTAAATCATCTGGTAAGAGCTGAGAGAAACTTGTGTTTAAAAATACTTGCCTTCATGTGTTTCATGTTTAACTGTACACTACTGTCTCATTTTTATGGTACTATTAGAAAATGATCATTTCCCACCCTGGCGAATTGCAGCCTGCACAGTACAGTGCCCGAGCCGGGCACGTAGAGGAGACCGCATCAATAAGGCCCCGCAAACAAGAGGTGCTGGTGACTCCCACAGCCTGCAGGTCGCCGGCACAGTGCCCTCTGGTCACGGCGTCAGGCTGCTTTACCGCAGGATGAGATCCATTTTCCGTGCCTCGGTCCTCTGCCATCATCATTTCTCACAAGTGTAATGATTTTACTACAGTTCTGTCGGACATTCTGGTTAGCAAAGATTTGCATTTTCCCATTTTTGAAAGTTACCTAGATTTTCAAGCATGTAACTTCTGTGACTACTCACTAAAAGGAATTTTTTTATTATTGTATTTTTCAGGAAAGAACGCGTCAAACACATTGGCATTTCTTTTTATAAAAGCAAATGACAAAGACCGAGTTTACTAGCTTTTATAAGCCCAAGCTTAACATTACATATTTAGACAATTGTCAAACTTTACTAAGTTGCTGGCATCCATGCAAAACTAGAAAATATCCTTAAATTTTTATTAAGCCAAAACTGTATTACCATTAGTACACTAATGTATTCATTAATAAACACTGAAAAAAAAGGAAATTATTTCTGTGGCGGACTGGTTCTGGCAATGGTAGCTTCACGGCAGGCTGACACTACTCAGCTCATGTTTCAAACCTAATGGAAAGCAGATCCTTGCTGGGGTTCGAGTACAATCTTGTCCTAGTGCTACTCAGGAGTCAAGCTCACCTTGGATCACATTAAACAAAAAAGGAAAGTGCATGTAGAGGTTCCAACAATTTTAAAGACAAAAGGTGGTTCTAATGTGTGGCCTCGACAATAAACTCAAACGTCTGTGACAGGGGCTCTGATGAGCTGTTTGTGTAAGTACTTTTGGTACCAAAGTTGCGTTTGTTTGAAATCTTAAAAAATAGAATGTTAGCAAGCACAAGGTTCTGAGTTTGATCCCTGGTATCCAAAAACAAAAAACAAAGTTACTAGCCAGGCATAATGGCACATTCCTGTAATCCCAGCACTGGGAGGCTGACGCAGGAGGATTGTTGCAAGTTCGAGACCAGCCTGGGCTATAAAGTGAGCCCAAGGCTAACCTGAACAGCACAGTGAGACCCTGTCTCAAAAAAAAAAAAAAAAAAAAACCAAAAAACAAAAAACCCAGTTCCTGTTAATCTGAAATGGTGCTTGTTATAGTTTAACATTTCTGTTAAATGTGTGCACTGAATTACTTGTTATTCAAGTACAGCAGCTGCTCCTTACCACTTACTATTAAGGATCTTAACTGCACATCTTCAACTTCTTTCTTGACCATTCTCGACAGTTCTCTTTGTGGTGATTTTGCTTCCACTGTTTTAGTAGATGCTGATATAGACTGGAAGTTGCCCATCCCACTGCTGCTAAATGAGGTGGAAGAGAATGAAATGAAGCCCCATAATATATGGACCCAAATGAAGTAAGTCCTGTATCAAATAAAGGAAATCCACCTCCGAAGGATGAAAATACGCTGAAGGCAGAGAAAAAGGAGTTCACAACATGGCTTCTACTTCCTTGGGAACCCCTTTCATTCCCAAAAAAGTCTTCAAATAGGGCTTTACAAAAGTTGAATGAGAAAAGGTCCCTTCTACCAGAACATTCCCTGAAGGTATTATCTGGGATTCCGAATGTGAAACCTGGTTCAGATGAACTGTCAAAATGACTTCCGGCTCCTCCTCCACTATTTAATCTTTTTTTGCTGTATTTGTCATAGATGTTTCTTTTTTTTAACATCTGATAACACCACATATGCCTCAGCAACTTGTCTGAAGTTTTGCTCTGCTTCTGTATTCTCAGGATTTTATCTGGATGCCACTTTAGTGCCATGCCAGTTTCTGACGTCTTTTTTTATATCCCTAGGTGGGGCATGTCTCTGCAGGCCGAGAACTTCACAGCAGTTCTCCGGTTTTATCGGGTTGCTGGACGAGTTCAAGGACAGATGGCCAACAGCAGAAGGGAGGGAGGGAGGTGGTTGGTCTTCTCAAGGCTCCCACGTGGCTGCACTCACTACATGGAATTTGTATTACATATACTATCTGTGAATTTCCAAGTTACATATTAAGCTCTGATTTTTAAAAAATGTGTTTTATAATTTATGTGCAGTAAAACTTCCTTATATCAGTTTAGGCAAACTTTATCAAATGTACTGTTCAATCACCTTTGGAATATTGCTTCTTCTTCCAAACTTCTTCAGGTTGCTTTTTTCTTTTTTATGACTACATCCTCACTTCCATCCTTAACCTCCAGTAACCAGTATTTGCTTACTGACTCTAAAGCTTTGCCTTTTTCAGAATGTCATTTAAACAGAATGCTATGGTGTTATGATTTAGATCTAAAATGTTCCCCCCCAAAGCTTCATGTGTTTGCAGATAGGGATGTTTGGAAGACTTCCAAGTCACGGGGCTCTTGACTTGGAAGGTGTATTCTTTTTTTTTTTTTTTGGCGGCACCAGGGATTGAACTCACAACCTCACGCCTGCCAGTGCAGGCGCTTAAGGCACTGAGTCAAACTCCTGGCCCTGATTTTTTGAGGCAGGGTCGCACTATGTAGCTCGGGCAGGCCTTGCGCTCGCGCTGTAGCCCAAGCCGGGCTCGAACTCACAACGCTCCGCCTACCTCAGCCTCCCGAGTGCTGGGATTAAAGGCGTGCGCCACCACGCCCGGCTGGAAGGTGTATTCTTGCCCCTGACTTTGCCCTTCTCTCTCTGAATCCTGGCTGTCACCGGTTGAGCAGCTTTCTTCCACCAGGCCCTTCTGCAGGTAGTTTTACCATGCTGTTTCAGCCTTGGTGCCAGTAGGCTTCGGACTGAATCCACCGAAACTGTGAACCAAAAAAACTCTCTTTTCCTTTAAGCTGTGGCTGGTGAGTACTGTGTCCCAGCTATGGGAAAGTGACTAATACAGAAAATTGGTACCATAAGTGGGATGCACTGCTGTGTAACTATACTTCAGAAACTTTTAAAACTAGTTTGTGGGAGAAGTTTAGAAAAGTTGGGAGATTCAGACTGGAGAAGTTCTAGAGTGTTACATGCATGTGTGAGGGTGACGGTGGTCAGAGATCAGGAGACCAGAATGCTGACAAGAATCTGTGGTAAAGTACAATGAAGTTTCATTTGGGAATGAGGATCTAGAAAACTGGACTAGGATCCTGCATGTTTCATTCTTGCAAATAATTTGTGTTTTATGCATGTTCTGTGTCTCTGTGTGAAGGTAACTTTAAAGGCAGCAAAATCTGGTGGAGGAAATTTTAAGGCAGCAAAATGTTTGGGCAGTGGCATGGATACTGCTGGTTACTTTTACTTAGATCTACACTGAGAGTCAGGAGTTAAAAGCATGGCTATATGACTTTAAAATCTGTAGCCTGGCCAAAAAAGAGGCCTGTATGAAGCAGGGACCAAGGAAGAGTGGGGCTGATAAAAAGATTTGCATGAAAAAGAAGTCAAACACTTTACACTAAGACAGTAAGAAAGATCCCTTCAGTACATCTCAGGAAATAGCTGGATCCCACCCATCAAAGGCTCCGCAAGAGTATAAAACATTACACAAAATATGTGTCTACATATACATGTGGTTGTGTCTGGGAAGTGGCATAACTTCTCAACTTTAATAATACAAATTCCAAATGCATCTAGGATCATTTCCACGAAAACTTAAGAACAGATTCCTCCTCCTTGTCACTTCCAAAGAATGAATCAACTTGTCTAGAATGAGTCTACAAAATCATTTTTTGTGATGGGCCCAGGTAATTATGATGTAAAGGATTTAAAAACAGTACCTTGAGAAATACTTTTTACCTAAAGCTTGTAAAAACATGTTTAGAAATGTTCATAGATAGCAGAAACATGTTTTAAATAACAGTGGTATATGGTCCAAGTAAAAAATAATTTTTTATTCAAATCATGTTGATTTTGAGTGTATGTTGAAATAACAGTTTTAACAAAGCTACATTTTAATTTCAACACATTCCAATCCAAATTCTTCACTATTTACCAAAAATAACTTTTTATAAAGCTTACTGTTTTGTCTAATGTTATACAGACTATCAATCTACATTTTTTGTTTCTCTAAAAAATCAGAATAGCTTATGAGAATACCATACAAAACTACATGGTATATTACACACCAAACGTAAGTACAAATTCTGTACAGTGTGACAGTATACATATATATTATAAGAGACTAAATGCATTATTTGTTTTAAGAAATCCTTCACAGAAAAAACTGCATTACAAAATGGTGGTGGCTTGAGTATCAGCTATTT
Source organism: Dasyprocta punctata (assembly GCA_004363535.1). Classification (NCBI taxonomy): domain Eukaryota; kingdom Metazoa; phylum Chordata; class Mammalia; order Rodentia; family Dasyproctidae; genus Dasyprocta; species Dasyprocta punctata. The sequence goes on along the minus strand of RJWM01004215.1, from coordinate 79,340 downwards.
TCCTTTCATGAATTTCTTTCAGTGGGCATTAATTGTCCATTTAGCTTCATCAACAGTTTTACCACGAGACCAGCCTACAAAGTAAAATATATGTTGGCAATGAAGATGAAATATGTAAGAATGTTCACAGGACATACAGAGCATTGGGCAATCCTACTTGAAAGGGAATTTTCTAATCAAGAGGTAGCTTGTTAAGAAATTAAGCACATTACTCAGGTGTTGTTTTTGTTTGTTTTCTGTACCGGAGACTGAACCCAGGGCCTTCACACAGAGCTACATCTTCAGTGAACACTTATTTTTCATTTTGAGACAGAGTCTCACTAAGTTGCTAAATTGCCTAGGCTGGGCTCAAACTTGCCATCCTCCTGTGTCAGCCTTCCAGAGTGCTGGGATTACAGCCATATGCCACCCAGCTTACTCAGGCTTTTTGAAGAGATTTAAGAAACAACCTCTATACAACTAGTGGCTCAGAGAGGACACTGGGCAAGAAGAGGGAAGGGCTGACTAGTATCTTGATGAGACAGACAAAGAATACTAATGAGAATTTTAAAATATTGGCATAAGAAAGAATTATTATAAAACTGACAAATTATTCAGCTATGTTTCTGGCTTTCTTTGTTATGGAAGACCATCCCTTTTTTTCCTTTGACATTATATTTTAATTTCATCTAATACTAGAGGTTTCCCTTGAAGTTATATCAGTTAAAAAAAAACTTCAGTAATACAGTAGCTCACTATTAGGAGTTTGAAACAGTCAATAAACACTTACCTGCTTTGTGTGCACTATAAAGCTCATTTTATTTTCCATACTGTGGATCTGAAAGCAAGTATCAGCATCTCCCAACTGCCACATAAAACAGCCATACTTGAGACTGATGAGTAAAGCCTGCAACATAATTAAAAATCACTCTATTAAAATATATATTAAAACAATACTTCCTACTATTTACACTTAGTTCTAAACATAATGGTTTTGAGTTTTATAATAAAGTCTATTTAGAGTACCTACACTAACCACTTACAGTCTGTAGCTCAGAACTTACATGGTTGATTCCCCAAATAATACTCTTTGCATCAGTTTAAAAGCAATTTCAAGATGCCAGATTTTTGTTCTTGTGAGCTTTCTTTTCTTTTTCATTTTTGGAGATGAGGTCTATTTGCCCAAGCTGGCCTTGAACTTGTGATCCTCCCACCTTAGTCTCCTGAGTAGCTGGAATTATAGTCATACGGATTAAAAATGCACAATTAATGAATTTTAAGATAATGAATATACTATAAAGTTTTATTTTTTGTAGATTAAAATAATCTCTTTAGCTGAGTGTGGTGGCACACATCTATAATCCCAGCACTCAGGAGGCTAAAACAGGAAGACCACCGTGAATTTGAGGAAAGTCTGGGCTACATAAGCAAGTTCAAGGCCAGCCTGAACTACATAGTGAGACCCTGTCTCAAAAAAAAAAAAAAAAAAAAATCACTTTAACTTAGTAACCTTTTAAATATTCACATAGTACTTGTAAATGTGAAATGTATGCAACACTAACAGGACGACTTAGACAATTTCATCCCACTGAAAATAAGCGCACTGATATATTCATTTTTGTTTTGTTTTGTTTTCTGAGACAGGGTCTCACTATGAAGTTCAGGCTGGCCTAGACTCACGGTGTAGCCCAGGCTAGCCTTGAACTTGAGGTGATCCTCCTGCCTCAGTCTCCCAAGTGCTGAGATTACAGGCATGTGCCACCATGCCTGATGTGATACATTATAAAAATAGGCATAACTACAAAAATTAACATTTTCATAAATTCACCAAAATTACTTAAATGCCACCATGACAGTAACCCACTGCTACACTTGCCTGATACAATGCTACATTTAAGGCATTCAATATATTTTTATTGTTATTTTAAAGCTTTAACATTCTTTTGATTGACACATATTTGTACATATTTATTAGATATAATGTGATGGGTTCATTTTGTTGTTGCAGTACTGGGGATAGAACCTAGAGCCTTGTACATATTAGTCCTTCAATTATTTTATTGTGCTTCAATTGGTTTTTCAGAACGCAAATGAAGATTGCAAACAGGCCCTTGGGGGGTCAGGGTCACCAAGAATCTAGGAAATTATTTAAAAGGTTGTCAAGATATGGGAATTGAATCTTACAAAAGCTCAATGCTGGCCCAAACTATGTTAAGTCTTACAGAGGGGGAGCCCATGAACACAGCTAGAAAAGAGGTCTGAGTAGGTGACAGAAGGTATAGAGATGACTGAGCTGGAGATTAAATGAAAGAAGAGGGCATGGACTTCTCAAAATTCTTAAGACAAGTAAGAGAATAAAAGAAAAATATTGATTGTAAGTGAAAGGCTTTTATTCCAATTCCTTTTTTTTTTTGGTGGCACTGGGGATCAAACTCACAACCTAAGCCGCTAACCAAACTCCTGGCCCTAGTTTTTTGAGACAGGGTCGTACTATGTAGCTCAGGCCGGCCTCACACTCACATTGTAGCCCAAGCTGGCCTCGAACTCACAAAGCTCCTCCTATCTCAGCTTCCCAAGTGCTGGGATTAAAGGCATGCGCCACCACGTCTAGCAATTCCTTCTAATTCTAATTACACAAGATCTCTGTTAATTGACCTGTAAAAATTTTGACTAGTTTTATATAAAAAGTTATAATTGTACTTGGCTAAATACACCTGAGTGCACTCTGGTTTTATAAACAAGTTGTTGTAGGTGTGTTTATCTGTCTATCTGTCTGGTTACCATAGTGAAGCTGTTTTGTTTGAGCTGAACAATTTTTTCTTCTTTTTGCCTTTTTAAAATATTTGTCTATAATTTAAGTTGATTTATAGTCATTAGAGTTAAGGACATACTAACACTCAGGTAGCCAGCTGATCAAAATGATGTCATGATTGGTTTTACAAATACAGTGCAGGCTGGGTGTGGTGGCGCATGCCTTTAATCCCAGTACTTGGGAAGCTGAGGTAGGCGGAGCATTGTGAGTTCGAGGCCGGCCTGGGCTACAACGAGAGCGCAAGGCTGGCCTAAGCTACATAGTGTGACCCTGCCTCAAAAAACTAGGGTTGGGAGTTTGGCTCAGCAGCTTAAGCGCCTGTCTGGCAGGCGCAAGGCTGTGAGTTCGATCCCTGGTGCCACAAAAACAAAAACAAACAAACAAAAAAAACCAGTGCATATTGTTGTCTGTGTACAGTAACTCAGGAATCTTATTGGTCAAAAACAACGTGTTATTATGATCTGATTCTTATACATCATCAAAAATTTGCTAAGATAATTAAATGAGGACCCCCTGGGTTTAGGAAAACAGTTGGACAGGATTCCCCTTGGTGAATAAAGGAGCAGCTCACCCATCTTGTTCCACTCATATTTGCCATGGAAAACAAAGAGTGGTATAGGGTACACTCCCTCTCCCCCCGCCCACACCACCTCCTGGGTCAATATGTCAAGTACTGTGATGATTATAGGAAGATTTTCATTTCAGAAGTATATTCACAACCTAAAGATCTAGTCAGGTCTGTCTCTTCAATCATGGGTTTAACAACAGCAAGTGTTTCTGATGCACCATGTTGGAAATGACGTGAAGAATAATGTGACCTGTGTCCTCACGTTGTTTGGAGTTGAGTTTGAGGGACTGAAATAAAACAACACTGGAACAACTAAATTAAAAAAAATACACACACACACAAACATACACACACACACACACACACACACACACACACACACACACACAGCCTGGGAGCCATGTCCCTCTGGACCAGAACTAACACAGTCAAAATGGCCACATGTCCAAAACTGATATACAGATTCAATGCAATTCCAATGAAAGTACCAACAGCATATTGGACTTCATGGAACTACAGAAACAATCCTAAAATTCATAGAGAACCAGAGGACACTCAGAATAGCAAAGGCAATTCTGGGTAATGAGCAAAGTGGGAAGCATCACAATACCAAATTTAAAAATATAGTGCTATGCAGCAGTGATAAAAACAGCATGGTACTGTCACAATGGAACAGAACAGCATGGTATTAGATTAACAGAACTGAAGATGTAGAAACAATCCTGAGCAAGTTGAACTACTTGATCCTTGACAAAAATGTCAAACACATACACTGTAGGAAAGACTTTTTAATAAATGGTGCTGGGAAAACTATTGAAATGCATACAATAGAATCTAGACCCATTATCTTTTACTATGTAATAAATTAAAATAAAAATGGACCAAAGATCTAAATACCAGAACACTTCATCTTCTGTAAGATAAAATAGGTAAAACTCTCTAAGTCAAAGGTGTAGACAAGGACTTTGTGAGCAAAACCCCTGTTGCCCAGTAAATAGTACCAAGAATCAACAAATGGGATATCAAACTAAAAAGCTTTTAAACAGCAAGAGAAACAACCCGAAAGACCAAAGAGACAACCTACATAATTAGAAAAAAATGTTTGTCAGGTATTCCTCAAACAAAATTAATATCTGTGATATATAAAGAACTAAAAAAAAAAAAAATTAGACCCTCTCCCCAAATAAAAGACCCAGTCAAAAAATGGGCAAGTGAGCCAGGCGGCATGGTGCACATGCTGCCTGTAATCCCAACACTCATGAGGTTGAGGCATGAGGGCCACTGTGAGTAAAAAGCCAACCTGTGCTATAGTTACTTCCAGGCCAGCCTGCATTGCATAGTGAAACCTTGTCTCAAAAGGACAAAGAAATAAAAAAAGAAAAGAAAGGAAATAAAGGCTAGTGAAATGAACAGACACTACTTGGAAGAAGTATAAATGGCTGATAAATGTATGAAAAATGTTCAACTTTGCTGGCCATTAGAGAAATAGAAATGAGAACAACACTGAGACTCCATCTTACTTCAGACAGAGTGGCTGTCATCAAGAAATCAAAAAATAGCAAATGCTAGAGGCTGTGAAGAGGTTGTAGTGAAAAAGGAATCCATTTATATTGCTGGTGGGGATATAAATTAGTAAAACCCCAATGGGAATCAGTATAGAGATTCCTCAAAAAAACTAAAGCTAAAAATTCAATTTGACCTAGCTACGGTGGACCCTTGAGTTACAGCCAGCCTCACAAATGAACAACTTGGGTTATAACTGGAATTTCAGATTTAGCTTAAGACCAGTCTTGAGTCATGACCCAAATGCCAGTTGCTTGTAACTGGCTTTGTAAATGAAGATTTGCTATGCTAGAAAAGCTTATGTAAGGGTCATTCTTTGAGCCCAGATATGTGTGTTTGTGGATGTGATTTTGGTCAGAGGTTTATAGAATCACTACAATTACTGCTATCAAAATGGCCCCCAAAAAGCTACAAAAGAAGCTAAGGAAGAAAGGTAATGTAAAGAAAGCAATCACAATAGAAAAGAAGATGGAAATTGTGGAGTAATATGAGACGTTCATCTGACTGATCTCATTAATATGTACAAGATGTCAAAATCCACCGTAACAACTATCTTACAGAGAAAAGATGTATATAAGGAAGCTAGTGTTGCTAAAGATGTTACTCAAATTAGTAAATCACAATCAATAGTGTTAGATGACACAGAAAGTCTATTATTAGTGTGGATAAATAAAAGCAGATAGCAGGTTATAGCCTATCTGAGTCTATCGTTTGTGAAAAAGCTAGGGTTATACATGCAGATCTTGTAAGGGATAATTCATCAATGAGTGATAACAGTGAAACAGTTCATGCCAATAATGGGTAGTTTCAGAATTTTAAAGTGAGAACCAGGGTTCATAGTATAACTAGGCATGCTGAAGCAGCCAGTGATGATAAAAGGGCTGCTGAAAATGACATACACTACTTTGAAACAATGACACACAAAAATGGCTTTTGCCCTCAGCAAGTTTTCAACTGTGATGAAATTGGAGAACATACAATACCAATCAAGTGGTGACCTCAAGATAAAGCCTCTCTTGGTTTATCACTCTGAGACCCCTAGAGTGTTCGGAAAATGAAAAGTCATAAAGAATAGGTGAGAGGTCACGTGGATATCTAACACAAAAGCCTAGGTAAGAAGAGTGCTCTTTCTTGAGTGGATCAGGGAGGCTTTCTGTCCTACTGTAAAGAAATATCTAAAGGACAAAGGTTTACCAATCAAGGCTCTTCTCTTCATGGACAATGCTCCTGCTCAGATTTGGAAGAACTGGCTGAAGAATTCCTATGTCTTTCAGCCAAGTTCCTCCCACCTAATACAACTCCTCTACTGCAGCCTATGGACCAGCAGGTTATAGTTAACTTTAAGAACTTATCACCAAGGAACTGCTCCTGAAGAGCTTACAGATACAGACTTAACCCTTAAAGAGTTCTGGAAGGAACATTACAGTATCTTTTCCTGTGCGGGGTTACCTGAGAAATCTTGAGCCAATCTAAGGACACTAACATCTTTCTGGAATAAACTGTGGCATAAAATTATACAGGAAAGAGACTTCGAAGGCTGCCTAGAGAAGCTTGAGCCTTCAGTTGACCCTGTGTTTGATGACATTGTCATAGTAGAGTTGAAAGGCTTGCAGGTAGATGGTGGTGATGTTGATGAACTGGTGGAAGAACATTCAGAGGAACTGTCTAGAGAGGAACTTCAGCAACTTCTGGCTGAGAAACACAGAACTGCAGTTGAGGAGCTTTCTGAAAAGAAGGGGGGGAATCAACAATAGTGCAGTAAAGTTCTCCTTTTGAAATAAACAAAATCCTGAAAAAAATTGATAGAGTTACACATATTTGTAGGGAAGACCTAACCATGCAGAGAAAAGGTCAATCAATGCATTCACTTGCTTAATGACAATGTCATGTTGTACTACAGAACAGTAAAGAAAAGACAAAAATGGACAACCTTAGGCCAGGTTTTAGTTCTGAAAAGGTTGAGACCTAGCAAGCCAGAAGCAGCTGCCAGTGGGCTACAGACACTCTAAGGAGAGAAAAGACAGCAGAGAGTCAAATTCTGATGTTCTTATGGAAGGGGAGGCTCCTTCCAAACAATAACTGTAACCACCTTTCATACTCCCTTCTTGCAAGCGAGACATCAACTTGAATGGTGAGTATAGTATGAAATCAGTGTTTCTGTTAAATTATGCACATTATACAACCCCCTTTTATTATAAAGAAGTTAGTTAAGGGATGCTCTGGGAGGTTCAGAACGCATTATGGGTATTTCTCATTATTTCTTATGGGGAAAAATAATCTTGACTTACAATCAACTTGAGTTACAACCAGCTCCCACAAACAAACTGAGTTCATAAATAAGGGTTCATGGTATTTCCCTTTTAGGTATCTTCCCAAAAGAGTTAAAGACATCATATTACAGTGATATATGCAAGGGGTCGGGAGTTTGGCTCAGTGGCTTAAGCGCCTGCCCTGGCAAGTACGAGGTTGTGAGTTTGATCCCCGGTGCCGCAAAAAAAAAAAAAAAAAAAAAAAAACCAACCAAAAAAACCCAGTGATATATGCATACCCATGTTTATAGCAGCACAACTCATAATATCACTTGGAAGTGACTTCTATGTCTATTAATATATGCATAAAGAGAACATGGTATTTAAATACAATGAAGTACTACTCGGCCATAAAGCAAGATAAACTTGGAAGTGAAATAAATCAGACACAAACTTAAATATAGCATGGTTTCTTTTATATGAGAAACATAAGATATAAATGAAGAGCAAAATAAAAGACAACAGGAAGTAGGTCTTTTTCAAATGCTAAAGATAATAAGAGATGGAAGGAGTTGAGGGAAGGAAAGGAAATTAAGATGTTTTTGTACATATCCCAACTCTTCACAAGGAATGTAATCAGTATGTACTGCAAACATATATTAATGAAAAATAAAAACTTAAAAACAAGAAAAACATGTTTAGTTATCACTGTAGTTGATTTGGAAAATGGTCCCCTCTCCTGAATTCCCAGTCCTGGGGATCAAACTCAGGGCCTCTGCAGTAAGCTACATCCCCAGTCCTTTAAAATTTATTTTGAGGCAGGGTCTCTAAATCATTATGTTGCTCAAGCTGGGCTTGAAATTGTGATTCTTCTGCCTCCACCTCCCAGAATGCTTGGATTATAGGCCTGTGTTACCAAGCCCAACTTAAAATGGTCTATTCATAACAAACATGGTTTGGGTTTTACTAGGTTCCAGTTAAAAACAGAAAAAGATAACCATTTTTTGCTTAAACGTGTTAAATATGGTTAACAAAATAATTATGTATTTCATATTACAGTTTTGATTAGAAAAAGAAAAAACAGAATAACAAATTTCTGATTGAGATGCTACCTTAGTGCTCTCATGGAAATTCATAATCACCTCCATATTTTATCCTGTCCCCCAACAGTTTCTCATAAGTAATCCTAATTTTCAAAATGAAGCCTTGTGTCACACATTGTATTTTTATGTTTAAAGTTATCGTTCTTTTCACTAAATTTAATTGATATTTTGAACAGGTAATATAACCACATAGTTAAAAACTTTAAATTGCAAAACAGTATTACTGTAGATTGAATGTGTCACTCCCCTAAATTAGTATGCTGAAATTCTATCTCCCAGTGTGACAGTATTAGGAAGCATCATAACTGGGTAATGAGGGTGGAACTCCTTTGAATGGTACAATTATTTGATTTTTGTTTGTCTGGCTGTTTTGAGACAGGGCCTTGCTATGTAGTGCAGGCTGGCCTTGACCTCACAATGTACCCCAGGCTGGCCTCAAATTTATACTTTTCTGCTTCAGTCTCCCAAAGGGTGGGATTACAGGCATGCACCACCACACCCAGCTCTGGAATTAGTACCTTTAAACAAAGGTCTCTGGAGCAACCTGATTCTTTATTCCATGTGACAGGATACAGCAAAAGTTGTCAGTCATCAACAAAGAAAGACTACCCTAGAATCTGACTGTGCTGGTTCCCTGATCTCAAACTTCAAGCTTCCACACTGTGAGAAATAAATCTTTGCCATTTGTGAGTTACTTAGTTTATGGTACTTTTTAAATAGTATTTTGAACCAAGAGATGTACAGTCCTCTTTAATTCTACTTCCCAGTTACCTGTCTCAGAATTTAAGGGACTGTTTTTCATGCATGCACAAGCAATATTTATGAAATAAATACATTTGTTCATATCTGAACAACAATGGTAGCACATTACATATAGGTCAGCACCCTTTTCACTGGATATCTCTTGTAAACATATCATTCTGCAAAACTTATTCTTGAGTTTTGAGGCTGAAAGGTATTCCAAAGCAGAAATGAAACATAACTAATATTAACACCCTTAAATCTTTTAGTTTTCACCCTTATTTTTTGCAATGAGTAAAACTACAATGAACAGTCCTATCTGGATTTTTCATGTAGGCTGCTACTTTTATTTTAGATATTAAAATAAATGTGACTGGTCAAAAACAGCTGAAAAGTCTACCTTGGTTTCCATGTTGAGGAGATGAAGTCCTTTTATGTTCACTCCTACGTACACAGGGATGACTTTATGATTGCTGGGGCTTGCCTTTGTAAATATCTGTCCCGTGAAGAAAGCTGCTCCATATGTAGGAATTTCCCAACAATTCTGTAAGAACATGCGCTGTAGGTGGTGCATTTCTTTACTGATGCCCTCACTTGTACTAAGATTCTAAAAACATATAAGGTAAAATAAAAATAAAAGATATGAGAATTCTACCTTTGACTACATAGATCAAATAAGCAATTTTTAAAATTGAAGTTGCCCCCAATGAAGAAAATTATGGCACATAACCCCAAAGTACTTATTGTTTTGTATTTTTAATATTAAAAATATTGCTATTCTATTAGATTTTGATTTCAAGTGTCTCAGGCAGGGATAGTATATTTCAAATTTTTATCTCATCTGTATCATACTATTCAACATATACAAGATAGTAAAAGACTCTACATTATTAAAATAAAAATATCTTGCTACTGTACTTTCAGTTTCATGTAGTGTGAACAAAAAGACCCATTTTTAATTTCAGGATTATGAATTTAATGTTACTACATTTAAAATATTAATAACATTAAAAAAATCAACTAGCCTATAAAATTTTTTATTTCTGTTAAACAGCTTACCTTGTATTCATGAAGTATTCGATTTGTCCAGTGAGGTGCTTTACTTTTCAGTTTGGTAATAGGTACAATGGATTTTAGATTTTCTTCACTGTAAGAACACATGTCAACATCTTTTAAATAAGCCATCTTTAGTAACAAAAGCATGCTAATCCTTCTGACACAAACGGCCTTTTTAAAGTATCAGAGAACTTAAAAAACTTCAGCAGTTCAAACTTTGTGCCAAAAAAAAAAAATTCCTGATCTTAAAGCTATCAATTTAGAGAAATGTTTCTTTTTTCAATAATCAGAAAATATTTCTGAAAATTGAGTGCTTGTGTTGGCAGTACTAAAATTGAGTGCTTGTGTTGGCATATACTAAAATTGAAAACGATAAACTTAAATGTGCTTAATATTTCAATGTTTTCTCTCAGAGTGAACATTAAACTGGTTTTATAGTGGAATTCTTAAGTTCTTCAGGTTTATGAAATTTTTTTAGTACTTATGCAAGTCAGATTTTAGTACACATTTTTAAGTATATAAGAAAAAAAATGGAATATTTCCATAAGGAAAATAAGTTTAGAAAGTAAAACTTTCACAATTCTTTTTATTTTTATTTTTTTTGTGGTACCGGGGATCAAACTGAGAACCTCATGCCTGCCAGACAGGCACTTAAGCCACTGAGCCAAACTCCTGGCCCTGGTTTTTCTGAGGCAGGGTCGCACTGTGTAGCTCAGGTCGTTCTTGTGCTCGCGTTGTAGCCCAAGTCGGCCTTGAACTCACAACGCTCCTCCTACCTCAGCCTCCCGAGTGCTGGGATTAAAGGCATGTGCCACCATGCCTGGCTTCACAATTCTTTTTAAAAATTTTATTTGCATATGTTTCCAGTTCATGTCATTTACATTTGTCTTGGGGGAGTGGTTACATGTAAACTTTAAGAATTCTTTTCCATAGTAGTTCTGTTTTTTCCTCTCATTCTATGGCCTGTAATATTAATTTCAAACCAATGTATATTTTCTAGTTACATTTAAAAATCTTCTTGGTTAAAAAAAACTGAGCAGAACTTGCCTTAAATACTTACTTTAGAAAACCTTGCTTGTGTTTCTTACTTTCATAATTTCCATAAACGATTTGCAACAACAGACTTGCCAATGTTATCAGTTTAGCATCAGGAGCCGTATAAAAGCCCTTCAGTAAATTATATCTGGCTTCATCGAATAGAATAAGAATAGCTAGGGGGTCTTCAATCTTAAAAGAAAATGTATAATCTGGTTACTAGGCTACATTTCTCTTGAAAAATGTACAACTTGCTAGGGTCTAATAAAGGAAAAGGAAAAGCTACATATATCTCTTTCTTAGTGAGCTGTTATTGTTTGGAGCAGGAATTGGCAAAATTTTCCTAAGGGGAAGACAATAATATTTTGAGTTCTGCAAAGCACTTAATTTCTGTTTCTGCTACTGCACTCTGCCATTAGAGCATGGTGCTGCCACAGGCAAAGCGTGAACACACGGGTACGGCAGTGCTCCAGACGACTTTTTAATAGACAATCAACTATGAATTCTGGGCAATTTTCACAAGATGTGAAATACTGTTCTTCTGAATATTTAATCGTTAAAAAATATAAATAATTATTCTTAGCCTTCAGGCTAACAAATATAGGCAGCAGGCAAGACATGTCCCTAGACTGCAATTTGCTACTACCGGATTGACCATGTGGTATTACCATCAGTTTGTGGATATGAATAATTTTTGGCGTAAATTTATCCAAATACTTACACTCCTAAAACATATTTCTATTATCTACACTTCATACAATGTAGTAGTGAACCTCAAAGAACATAAAAGTGCATCAATTCTTAGAAGAAAGGTAATTTCATGTTTTGTTTTTTGTTTGAGACAGGTCCTTGTTATGTAGTCCAGGCCGGCTTTGTACTTGCAGTGATATCCGCCTGCTTCAGTATCTCTAGAGCTGGGGTTATAGACGTGTCACCACACACAGTGACAAATATAATTTTTTAAAACTTTTTTTGTGTTTTTGAGACAGGATCTCACTATGCAGTTTCAACTAGCTTTGAGTGCGCTTTGTAGGCCAGGATGGTCTCAAACTCGCAATGATCCTCTTGCCTCAGCCTCCTGAGTGCTGGGATTACAGACAGGCACCACCACGCCCTGCGTTACTTGAAGATTTTATAGATATAAAACATAAATTGTAATCATATGTATAACATAAAAACTTAGTAATTTAACCATTTTCAAGTGTATAATTCAGTGGCATTAAAATATTTACAGTACTGTGCTTCTACCCACTATTTCTACAGCTTTTCACTATCTCAAATGGCCATTTAACCTCAGGCTGGAGGCGTAGTTCAATGGCAGAGCACATGCTTAGCATGTGTAAGTATCTAATTTTGATCCCCAGCATCTAAAAACAGAAAGAATAAAACCTCTCCATTTCCTGTTCCCAACACATCTGGTAACCTCTAATCTAGATTCTTTATGTATTTTCCTATTCTAGATTGTATAATATAAGTGGAATCCATATATTTGCCCTTTTGTGTCTGGTTTGCTTCACTTAGCTTGTTTTCAAGGTTCATTCATGTTGTGACATATATTAGAATTAGATTTCTTTTTATCACTGAATAATATTTTGCTGTATGCATATACTACATATATATTTTGTTTATCCACACATCTATTGGACACGTAGGGTTTTCTACCTTTCTACCTATTAAGAACAGTGCTACAGTTAACAACGACATGGACTCTTTTTTTTTTTTTTTTTTTGCGGCCCTGGGGATCGAACTCACAACCTCGTACCTGCCAGGGCAGGCACTTAAGCCACTGAGCCAAACTCCCGGCCCTGGTTTTTTGAGGCAGGGTTGCACTATGTAGCTCAGACCGGCCTTGAGCTTGCATTGTAGCCCAAGCCGGCTTCGAAATCACAAAGCTCCACCTACCTCAGCCTCCCGAGTGCTGGGATTAAAGGCGTGCGCCACCACACCTGGCTGACATGGACTCTTTTGTGTACCCATTTTCAATTCTCTCAGATATCTATCTAGGAGTGGGAAGGGCTGATTACATGGTAATCCATGCACAGGTTTCTAAAAAACCACCATACTATTTTCTACAGTGGTTGTACCATTTTACATTTCCATCTGCAATGTAGCAGGGATCTAATTTCTCAGTTATACCAGGACCATCTGATGAAGTCATTCTTTTGCCAAAAAATACTTAACTGCAGATGTATATATGCCTTATTTGTGGACTGTCAATTCTATTTCATTGATCTGTATACCTATCCTTATGTTAGTACTACAATGTTTTGATTATTTGAGTATTGTAGTATGTTTTGAAATTGGGAAATAAGAATTTCCGAACTTTATTCTTTCTTCAAGATTGTTTTGACTACCTGTGGCCCTTTGCAATTGTACCTTTTTCATTTCTGCACAAAAGGCTATTAGAATTTTGTTATAGACTGCCCTGCATATTAGTTTACTTTGCTAGTACCAATAGCTCAAATATTAATAATCTTAACCTTGAACATGGTGTATCTTTCTAATTAATTAAGTTGTATTTTCCAGCAATATTTTGTATTTGCAATACACAAGTCTTGAAGTTGTTTTGTTAATGCCTAGTTATTTTATTCTTTTAGGTGCTATTTTAATGTATTTCTTAATTTCCTTACTGGATTACTCATCGGTGTCAAATAGAAATGTGAATTGCTTGTTTGTTTGTTGAGCTTTTATCCTATAACTTTCCTAAATCAATGCATTAGATTGAATAGCTTTTTTATGGATATTTTTGGGATTTCCTATATATAGGGTCATGTCACTGGCAAAGAGAAATAGATTTACTTTTTCCTTTCCAACTTGGATGACTCTGGTTTCTTTTTAACCGCTCTGGGTAGAACTACTAGTACACCATTAAATCACAGTGTGTAAAGGCATTCTTATATTGTTCTTTAATCACAGAAGCAAAGTTTTAAGTCTTTTACCTTGGAGCATGATGTTAGCTATGGGTTTTTCATAAATGCCATTTATGATGCAAAGGAAGTCCTTTCTTAGTTTTCTGAGTTCCTATCATGAAACGTGTGTGTATTTTTTAATTTTTAAAATTTTTATTAGTACACATTTGCAGGGAACTATTTTTTTCATAGTTACAATTGTATTTAGATTAACATACTTAAAGTTGTTATAAGCTTCCCCCTGGGTTTCTCCCTTGTCTCATTCATCTTAAGATATTACCTCTTCTCTATAACAGTATTAAATGCAAGCATAAAGTACTTCTTCTGGGACAGATCTATCAAATCTAAATTCTGTTCTTATTTTTTACTACCTATGTAGTTCTCTGCTTGAGTCAAGGTTACTTATTATGGAAAATAACTTTCTTATGTCTTTCTTGCAAATATATTCAAGTTTTTTTTTCTTCTCTCCTATACCTTCCTTGGAATTAAAATTTACACAATTGATTAGGCCTTAAGTTTATCTTTGACACTACCATTCTTAAAAAATATCTGTATAAATTCTCTCCCTATCTGATTGCTAGTTTTTTTCTTTAATGATAGCTTTTCTGTTTCTTTCTTAAAAAACAAGGACAGTGAGATAATGAGAGTAGAAAGGAAAAAAGTACCAACTAAGGGTTTTGTAACTGAAATTGTGTAAACACCACTAGGATATAAGGACTGAATGAAAAAACAGAAGTAAGACAACTGAGTACAGCAATAACACAGTTCCTGCCTCTAGTGTCTATGGTAGGTATCCAACAGATATTGTGCACTTAAATGACCGTAAATAAAATTTCTAAGCAAACCTTTTTTTCAATTTCCAAAGGAAGTCTCACATCTCTTCTTAGGAAAAGCTGTGGTGTTTCTCTTTGGGGATCCAAATTAGTCAATTCAGCAAGTATTTCTGGCCAGTCATGAACATGTTGCAATGGTTTATGATAAGGCTTAAGCTGAAGGCCTGAAAAACATGTTTCCTTTTATAAATGGTAATGTAAAAATAAATCAATTATATCAATGCATAGAAATGCCATATTCAACTAGCTCTACTAAAGTACCAAATATACATAAATTAAAGATGTAAACTATTATTTAATCATTATTACTATCTAATTTATAGGTAACTAATTGCTTTTAGAAAGATAACTGAAATTCTTAATTCCATTATAGTCTATTCAATTATGACATAATGAATATAGTGTTAAAATTACAACTAAACCATTAGGTAACCAACCACACCAATCATTAATTATGTACATTTCTATAATACTGTGACAGATTTTAACTAAAAAGGTTTGAAAGTAAACTAATATAAAGAAAAAGAACATCTGTATTATTTTGAGGTTAAGACAGAAAATAAAGCCAAATTGTATGAGTCGTATGTTTAACGGCACTGAAATCAAACGCCATTGTAGGAGAGGGCTCCTACAACTTACGTTGAAAAAAGCAAGGAAGAGGGCCTATGTCAGCATTTTAAACACTAGTAATTTATAGAAAAGAGAACACAATATTATTTTAAATTTAAAAGTCAATAATAAATATAGGCTATACTAAAGTTTACCAACCTACTCCCCAAAAAGGACTAATAAGGTTTCCAAAACAAAATAAAAACTATCTTACTAAGGTTTTCTGAACAAATCCAAATAGTGAAATACTGCTGAGTTTCTTGAGAGAGACGCATGCCTTCCATTATCTGCTGTACTGTGGTATTATTTCCATGCTTCAGTTCAACAGAACGGTATGATCCATCCATTCTATATATTCGTACCTTTTCATACTGGGACAAAGAATTAAAATTATGCAACCTGCTTAAAAATTACGTATCACACCCATGAAGATACTTTACTTTCAACTTCATATCCTTTAGTATAAATTTCTTTCTTTTTTTATTTTTTTGAGACAGTCTCACTATATAAGGGCTGGTCTTGAACTCACTATGTAGCATAGGCTGGACTTGAACTCAAAGAGATCTCCCTGTCTCAGCCTCCAGAGTGCTGAGGTTACAGGCATGTGCCACCACACCCAGCACTAGTAGAGATTTCTAATACAGAAAATATCAGAAAAACTGGTTCAAATGAGAACTTGTTGACAATATTTTTAAAAGTTTACTTCCATTATTTATAATTTCTAGATTATTTTCTTCTAAATAGTCAATGGTTCCTTAATTTAGGAAACTAAGGAAAATGGCTTTTTAAAACATATTTACTCCAAATTGACAGGATATTTCAGTATCTAATGTAAAATGGAAATATCATATGGAAGATTCAGACTTGAATCTAGTTAGTCAAGTACCTCATGAGTCTAGCAGGTTGTAAATCACACTGAAGAAATATGAACCAGTAATAACTTACAGTAAGAGAAGTGTGTAACAGAATATGCTGCAGGCAAAAGTGGTAGAACAATAGATTTTGAGCTATTTCTTTTGGTTCAGTGACAATTCTCAATAGTATTTATTGTTGTAGGAAGATCTTATGCTCCTAAATAACTTCCAAAACAACTCATTTTACTTATTTGAGGTGAAGAAAATCACTTTAATGTAATTAATTTACCTAATAACATCACAACAGCTAGTTTAAGAAGGGCACAGAAATATCTGGCCCAAATTCTAGACCATCTGGGGACTCCTGTATGGCCAACACACCCTCTTCCCTCATAATCCTAAAGGTATGAGGCTGAATTTAATAGCTTTACACTTTTATTACTAACTAAATTCCATTGTAAAGTAACTTGGTTGGGACTGAATTCCCAGTTCTTTGACATCAACTTCCTGACTAGTCTGTCTGCAATACTGCACTGCCTCAGCACTTCAGTGAAACTGTCACAGAGCTCAAGGTTGGGCTGGCTCCACAAACTCCAAAAACTATTTTATCTCAATGAGCAAGGGTCACCAGACTCTTCTTTCTGCTGCAGCAGCTCGGTTTCCTGAGGCTGCTGGTAAGTGACATTTGGCTTTGAGGGCTTGTCACTGCTTTCCTCACTGAAGTCACCAGATGTGGCGTGGTTCAGTGTGTCCCTAGAGCAGAGCTCACAGCCACCTCCACTGCAGTGGCAGCCATCTATCTAGGCCATCAGACCAGGCTTGGGAGCATCAGCAGGGGAGCTCACAATAGATGGCTGGGCTGCTCCCTGGGGCGGGACCACTGGGGCTGGCCCAGGTACCTGCCTGGTTGCAGCTCACATCTCAGGGGCCAGGTTGGCTGGAGAGGCCACATGGCAAGTATGGCTGTTTTCCACAAAGCATCCCAAAACTCTGTGAGGACTCTCCCAACTCATTTTAGATCAAGGTACCTAATTCCTTTTATCCATTCAAAATATAAAAATGTTATTACTAGCATTAGAGAATAAATAGTAATGAGGTAGAACATAAAGATGTCTCTATTTCCTTAACTGTCATATACACTTCGAATATTGTTTTGATAGTGTATGAGGTCAGTATGTGTATGAGTAATATTCCTCAAAGACAGAGATGATATATTCCTTATCATTTTCAACATTTAATGATGTTAAACTGAGAGATAGTCAACAAATACTTATTGTCCAGCTAATGACAATGCCTGAAAAGCTCAGATGGCTGAGTTTTATCTGTTGGAATTAAGTTTTCATTCTTTAACTGATGGTATAAATCTTTTTATCTCGTTTGCAAATCTTCAAAGTTTTTAAAATTATTGATAATTTTATCATCATTACAACCACTGCACATAACTGAATTTCTTCTAAATATTAGTTCTTGTCTATACTAACATCATTACTAACTATAAATTAAACTTTACTTTTTAATACAATATTCTTTTAACAGTTTTGCATGCCCAGCATTAGATTTATGAGTTTCTTTTGGTATAATTAGATGAAAAGACCAGGTTTAATTAGCATAATAAAAGAAAATCACTTATTTCACGTTTGTGAGGAAGAAAATAAGTTTGTTGTAGACTAACTTGATGAGACTAAACAAAACAATGATATGCAATGCTATTATTCATAAATAGAAGTGTTGCTTGCAAAATTAGACAGAAGTACTTCAATAAATAGACCGGAATTACTTGTAATCAATACCATCATGCAGCACTTCAATTTTTGGTCAATGACAGAAAAATGTATGTGACAGTATATAACATATATTAGGCTAGGTATGTAGGTGGCTACACCATTTTGGTTTGGTGTAAATACATTCTACAGACAAAAATCACCCACGGATGGCATTTTCACAGAATGTACTCCATTGTTAAGTGACACATACCTGTATAGAGATTATACTGGAAATTAGATACATTTATTTTTGTGTGTAATGGGGATTGAACCCAGGGTTTCATGCACTCTACCAATGATCTGTAATAATTCTATTAATCTAGTTTTAATATTATATTAATTTTATATTAAGTATCCTGAAAGTTTCATTTTTCCAAGTTTTGTTTTGTTATGCAATAAATATCCAAACATTAGGAATGATAATGAATTTAATACACATGAATTCTAATAATGAGGTTTTGTGGTAGTAAAGAAGCAATTTATTGTTCTCTTGCCACAGAATTTCAAATGATTCGTTTAATATTATGTTTGGCTCTCAATATTTATGAAGATAATTCTCACTGGTTTGTTGATAGCCTCCTTCAACAACTTTGCTGCTTCTTCCCAGTTATTTTGTTTGTTTTCTTCACAAATATTTAGTGGAGATCTTCCTTGTTGGTCTGTTATGTGCTGGAAATGTGGAGGGGAAAAAGGAAAAAAGACATCACAAAATATATGGTATTCTAAGGAAAAATGTCATTCAATTAATCAAGGTTTCAGTATTAAGTGAATATTAACTATACTTAGTACATACAATACACAAGAATTGCCAAAGACAAAAGACTCAAAGCGCTACTCAATGTGATTATTTTATATTTGTTACAACAAATTCTAGAAAATAGAAAAAATTTTCCTTTTTCAAGACATTTTGTGAGAAGTACACTATAAAATGAAGAGGTAAAATTTTATGTACATGGACAGTGTTAATGGTTACATAATAACATGGGTGTACTCAATACCAATCAACCATGCACCTAAAAATAGTTAAACCTGTAATTTTTTTCTTTTTAAACTTTTTGAGATAGGGTTCCATTATGCAGTTCAGGCTGGCCTTGAACTCACTTTGTAGCCCAGACTGGCCTTAAACTCACAGTGATAATCCTGCCTCAGCACCCCAAGTAATGGGATACAGGCATGCATCACCATGCCCAACTCTAAACCTATAAATTTTATGGGAGGTATATTTTACAACAAAAATTTTTAAATAATTTATGTTCAAAAGCATAGCTCATATACAATTATTATTCTATAAAGTAAGTGAAATTTTTACTTTTCACCTCTTAATTATAAAATTGAACACTCTAGTGCCATTATTATTTATTACTTAAACATTAAAAAGAGAAAAGTGGAAAGTAACTTACTCGGTCAATTTCTGGGTGGCTTAAGAGAATCTGTACTATTTCAGCATGTCCTCCTCTAGCAGCAAAATGCAGAGGAGAACTCAGTTGTCCATTTAAAAGGTTTGGATTGCACTTTCCTTTCTCTAATAATATGCGAGTGGCCTCAACTTTTCCATACCTATAAAAAAGTAAAACTCACTAAAAAAGTCATTTGAAATGTTTTAAAAAATCCAAATTTTAGTTGATATTTCCAAGAGATTTTTCTGGGACAGAGAAGAAAGGATTAACAGACTAAGACACTGATATAAAAGTTTTCAAAGCTTAGGAAATTTTTAATTAATTATTCTAGTTCAACTAAAGTGTTTCTATCTCTGATCAACTAAGAGAAAATATAACCTCAAATGTAAACTGAGCAGATGACAGAGAAAACACCAGATATAAACTACAAAAGTTGTACACTAGGGAGATATAAGTTTTAGTCAGAAATAAGTTCGGGGGCTGAAGCATAGCTCAGTGGTGGAGTATGTACTTATTAGCATGTGCGAGATCCCAGGTTCAACCTCCCAATATCAAAAACAAACAAAAACAGACTCAGAATTAGAAAGTAAGTCATAAACTTAAAAGAATGTCTCAGCTTTAGGCCTGATTATGATTTATAAAATAGGCCCAAAGTCAGTTCTACATGTAGTTGCTACATTAGGCAATGTGGATGATGAAACATAAGATACATGGTGTCTGCTCTGAAGGCTTGGATTAGTAACATAATACTGTAAGATTTAAGCAACAGTTAACAAATTACGGGACTTCATATTTGTTAAATCCAAATTCTTTTTTAAAAAATCAGCAAAGCTATGATTTCAGTCTAAGATAATCATGAAAAATGTTATGGAAGAAGTGGCTTTTTCATAGGAAACAACTGAAGCGGTGTTTTTGTTTCTCTTATGGAACTTATTACATTACCCAACTTCATTCTTGTTTATGTTCCTCTTTTCCCTACATGGCTGGAAATTGTTAAGGAGAGGGATGGTGTTACTGCAATCCAAAGTGCCTTCTGCACAAAATGCAAATGACCATAATGTTTAGTGGGCAGTTGGAAATGCACGGCTGGTACTGAGAAGGAAAGCCAGTCAAATCCAATGTTGTAAACACTGAAAGGGTGAATAAAGGACTGTGGATGCTGCACTGACATTTAATAGTTATTAACTAGCCTAATGTGTATTTTGCAACGCCTGAGACCACTTTTCCCACAGGGCAGTACAAAGTACTTTTCCCATGGGGCAGACCTTGCAATCCTGACAGTGTCACATATGCAGTAGAGTAAGTCCCTGACTCACAGCTATTCAAGTTGCGAATTTTCACAGATAAGAACAGGTCTTGCATTATGAACATTCACAGATGTGAACAAATCACAGAAGTAGCTCACATGTCTGCAGGACACTGTCACAGTTGCGGTGTGCTTGCTGTATGTAGAGTGTGACAGTGTGTGGTAGTACAGTGCTCAATCACAGCCCAGATGTCTGCAAGTAAGAGGAAAAGCAGTGGTGATGTGGAGGGGACTGCTAGGAAGCACAAAAGAATAACCATAGGAACAAAAGTGAACAAAATTGATAGGAGACGAAGGTGAAAAGATGGTAGATGTCACTCTTTTTTATAACATGAATCATTCAACCATTGGTGCAATTTCAAGTAATAGGGACATGGGGAGTGAGACGTTTTCTTATGCTTTATACTGTACATTTCTGTCAAAGGTATGTAAAGATTCAACTTTACTGGACTTACGAGTGAATCTGACTTACATATAGAACTCATTCATAAGTTGGGGATCTACTATAATCAAAAGATCAAAATAGAATGTTCAGAAGGCAAGCACAGTAGAAAAAGTAGAATGAGAATATTTGTTTGCTAAGAAACAATAATATTTATTACTAAAAATTCATTCTTTCAGTAAAGAAAAAAGTAATCTATTTACCAGCATGCATAATGAATAGGCGCCCAGTGGTCGCTATCCAATTGGTTGACTGAAAACCTCTCACTGAGAAGACGGCTCAGTAATTCTGAATCTCCTTCACAGGCACTTCGGTGGAGAGGAAAATCATCTACCCATTGTCGTTCTCTAATCATTAAAAAGAAATTTTGAAAACACAAACAGCACTGTTGAAATTTAAATTAATATGAAACATCTATGAAATCCATGTATTACTGAGCTAAATAACGATTAGAATGCATAGGTATTATGCATATAATTTTAAACAATATCCTAATATTAACTTTGAAATTTTAAGAAGAGCAATATATAATAAAACCAAAATAGTACTTGTCTTCTGTGACACTGCTCATGCTTCTCTGCCATTTTTCCTGTTTGGGAATTTGGATTTTTGAGTAGTCTGGGGCTCCTAGACCAAAGTATGGGTTTATTACCACTTTATCTACCTAGAAGGACAAAACAAAAACAAAAAATTCCTTTAAGAATTTTAGGTACTTGACTTTCATATACATAGAAGATGGATTTTATTTTAATGTTCATAGTTAATAATAGATATATTTATCTTCGTAAAAAAAATTATACTTGAGATGAAATGTCTTTTGAAACCACAGCTAAAATTCAATTCTTACCCGATTTGTATACTGAAGATCTGACCCAAACAAAGGGTTATAAATACAGGTATCTGCTTTCTCTAGGGCTAACATTTTACTCTTTATTTCTAGTGCACTATAGCCCATATGTAGTGAGTTTTCTGTTTGACCTGATTCAGAAGCATATGCAGGGTTTATGACATTAGTTTTTATCCGCTCAAGAGGAGAAGGTCGAAACAAAGCTGGAATAAAGTGAGATTGTGCATGGCGTTCATCTAGCCACCTGGCAAAATAGAAAACAGAAGTAGTAGAAGTACCTGCTCAAAAGTGGAGATGAAAGAAAGTAGACCACTGTCTTAACTTGGGTATATGATATTTTCTAATATTATCACTTAGATTTTTAAAGTTTAGTTTTGGCTAAGTACTTCATTTATTAATATGTTTTGTTAATGTACATAGCAAACAAATTTTTTTTTTTTTTTTTTTTTGTGCCCAGAATTGAACTCAGGACCTTGTGCTTGCCAGGCAGGCGCTGTGCCACTGAGCTATATCCTCGGTCCCCAACAATTTTTAAAAATATATGTGCTATCATAATAACAAAAATTCCTTTTAAAGAAAATGAAATACTTTAAAAATTTAAACTACTGAGACGTATGTAACATTAGCTCTACTGTTACAGAAAAATACAACAGGAGAGGTTAAAGGAACTTAATGATTAAGAGAAATTAAATACTAACTTGTTTTATAACAGAACAATGTTAATTCTTAAACTAGTATTTATTTGTGAAGAATAAAATTAACATGCTATAAGCAGACCAGACAATCTTGTCTTAACGGTTTTCCTTTCTATACTATAATTGCAAAACTCACCATTTTTCTTTTCCTTTTTTATTCTTAAATTGTGGTACTGGGTGCTCTAAAACTGAGCTATATTCCTACCCCTTCTTACGTGTTTTAAGACAGGGTCTCGCTAAATTGCCAAGGCTGTCTTAGAACTTGTGATCCTCCTCCTCAGCCTCCAAAGTAGCTGGGATCACAGGTATGTGCAATTCTGCTGGGCAACCATTTCTTAATATATGTATTATTTTCATTATTTTGTTCCAAAAGTGTCTGGATCTGTTAGACTATTTCAACCATAAGCATGTACTTGATTAATTAAAAACATTTTAATGACATTTCTTACTTATCCAAGGCTATTAACATCCTTGCTGTAAGTGTTGCAAAATGAGTACTGGATTCACTACAAACTCGCATAATATCTTGTAAGCAGTAAAAAATTGGGCATCCTGGTGTATATGTATATTTAGTATTATCTGAAAAAGAAAAATGAAGAATTATGCCATCATTTTAAAGGTTTAGAACTGTGTGTTCATTTTTAAATATATGCTTTTTTTTTTAAAGCTTCAGAATAATATAAACTATTAGATCTGGAATTAGAAAGCCTGGACTCAAGTGAGGGATAGCTCTATTTATTACCTTGTTCACTTAGGTGAATGCAGCATTTAGAATCTTGAAAGACTACAGAAATTGCTTCCTCTTTCTCTTTCTCGACAATGTTGCAAAACTGGTAAGACTTCCAACACCATTTAAAATATTTGACAATATTAAGTTAAAAACACCTGGGAAAGGGCCAGGGATGTGGCTCAGCGGCACAGCGCCCACCTGGCAAGCGCAAGGTCGTGAGTTTGATTCCCAGTACCAAAAATAAACAAACAAGCAAGCAAACAAACAAAACACTTGGGAAAATGTATCTGGAATGCCAGAGCTGACTAATAAAACACATATAAGTACTGTGAAGCAGTAGTCTAATGGGCTGTCTATGGAGGGTCATTAATATACCATCAGGATTATTACTAACTTAGGTCAGTTTTCAAATAGTTTCAAAATGATTTCACATCTAATACGTCACTGAATTCTTCCCACATTATGAATCAAAGGGGAGAGGTGACAACATTGCCCCTATTTTACAAATACAGAATTAATGCTTAAAGTAGTGATTTGCCTAAAGTCACAAAATCAGTTAGCTATAGGGTCTACACTACATTTTCTATTATTCCATTATATCAAAAGTTCAACTTAAATTTTCACATTACATCTACATGCTTTAAACATTACTAAATACTACTACTGGGCAGAGTACTTTGGAACTACTATTGACAATTTCTTGTGGCCAATACAAAACAGGCTTTGACCATATGTAAATTTTCCAGAATACTTAAATACCTATTAATATTCTATGTATGGCACATGCTTTGAAAAAGTCCCTTATTATAACCTAAATACTTTACCTCCTCATTTCTCCACCCTATTTTCAAAAATTAATACAAAAACATTACTGCTAAGTCAAGAAGCCAATATACTACTTTGAAATTAAATATTTCTGATAACAGATTTTCTTTCTTCTATTAACTTAAAAACATATTCTGCAATAGTAATTAACAAGTAGCTGTTAACACAAATTTCTTGATTCAATAGACTTTGTTAGCATCTAAAATACATAAAGGTTGGTAAGACAGGTTAGAATTTTACCTTTGACAACTGATGGAACAATAAATAATGCTGCTTCTCTGCCTATCTTCTCTCCTTCTAGGGGAAATTTCTTCATTAGTACCACTCGTTTCCCTAATCATTAAAAAAAAGCCAGCAAAGATAAAAATGGTCTTTGAAGTGTTAAAAATTACCTTGAGAATTAGAAAATCAATTTTTAGGAGCTAGAGATAAATAGCTCAATGGCAGAATGCTTATCTAACATGGGTATGGCTTTGGATTTGGTCCCCTGCACCACACATACACACACACACACACACACACACACACACACACAAGAATGCAGGAAAAATTTTAAAAGGTAGCATTATTAAGGAAACTGAAATAGCCTTATCACATGCACTTATAAAAATTGGTAATACACAGTCATTCTGCAGACAACTAACAGAGTTGTAGTTTGACTCACTACAAGAGACCTTCCTATGCCTAGGAAGGAAAAGTGTCCTCCTAAGATTGAAAAAGCAGCTTTCAATGGCAAGGCACCCTGTACCATCCTCACTCAGCTGAGATAAAGCTGGCAAGAATTTTATTAAATTCTGAGCTCACTGAGGAGAATGTTATATTGCTACCTCAAAATCTTAAACGTTTATTAGCTCTTCTTTAAACATTCAACTTTCAGTTCAAATTCAGTTTTTAATTGAAATATTAGACTACAAACTATTGTTTTGAACTCTAACCATCCATCTTAGTCTGTTTAACCCCATTTAGTAGTTAGGGTGCAATAAATCATAACATGTAAGTGTTGTATCCTATCACCTCTCATCCTCTCCTTTGCCATGGTATTTATCAACTTTTCTTATCCCCTCACCCCAGAAAATAAAATAGCTAGCAAGTGGGACACCTTCTGTAGACAAGTAGATAAGATTTTAAGCAGTTTTATTTAACGAAAATATTGGTCAATATTCATGATTTTTTAGGCCTATGATAGCTCCCCAAATTATTTTATAATTTGACACTTACACAAGATGAAAGTGCTGGCCACAGAATAATATCCTAATAAATTCAGAGGCACTATTTCTTTTGTCTGTCTTGAGGTCTTGCCCCCACCTGATCTTTCCTGCACTACCACAGCTGGCTAGTTTCTGTAACTTTTGACTGCTCTCTGCTTCTTATAAGGCTACAGCCTAAGAAAATGGATCACAAAATTTTAATCACTTTTATAGACTGATAATCCATTATCTAATATTTTAAATACAGTCTCAGTTTTTTAGGTCTAATAATCCTACAGTTTGGCTTGGCTATTTGAAAAACATCTTCTACAGGAAGAAAACCTCTGCTATCTGGTAACTTAGAGGACTTTTCCTAACCCATGAATATTAATTTTCATTAGTTATGAAGAGAGCCTTGCCATTTCCTCTGTCCTGGAATAGAAAAGTTAAAAATAGTAGTTCCAAGACACTTTCCAGAAAACTACATTTCTAGTAAAAGTAATTGGTATTTCGTTTCTCGCTCTACTGAACACTATGATTTCTTTAAATGAATTTCAAGTTTTAGTTGAGTTACTTCTTGAAGGAGCTTGACTATAGATTAAAAAGCTATCTTTTGTAAGTTTTTCAAATGGAAAGAAAGTTTTTCAAGTGGAAAGAAACGGATTGAATTTAATATAGTTTTAAAAAATACGTTTCTTTACAAGTATTTAAAGCAAAAGACACTAAAAAATTAAGAAAGTAAGAAAAGTTTCATACCTCTGATACCCTGGTTTGCAGGAGAAATTGGTTTGGTGGTTTCTACCACATAATCCAATATGCCTTGTGTTATTTCATTGTTGCCTTGAAGTTTAGCTTCCAACAAAACTTTCTTTCTTTTTTTTTTCTGTCCTTCAATGGGAACTTCATGCAACAAAATCTTAAATGAAAAAAGTACATTAACAGAAGGTTTAAAGTAAAATGTACTTGTTCTGGAATAGCAAAATAAGCTGGTAACCTTTCTCAACCCTCTCTGTATATTAGAATAACCTGAGAAGCTTAATACCAAAATAACACCAATGCTGAGCTCCATTTCAGACACATTAAATTAGAATATCTGGGTCCTGAGGTCCTGATACTAATAGCTTTGAAAGTTCCCCAGGTGATTCTACAGTGAGGCAGGACTGAGAAACAGGAAGCAACAAGCCTAAAAATTTCTGCAGCACTCTTTAACAGGTTTCTGGTATCTTATAAAAGCAGTTTTTGGCAAAATGCTAGGAAAATTAGATTAGATTAGAAGTATTTTATAGTGCTTGAAGTCTGCTGCATAAAAAAGAACTCAGTTATGCATATCGTTTTGCTTCAATTACATGTTTACTATCATATGTAAAATAATTCAAGACTACAGAAAAGTAAACTTCATTTCTGAAACTTAAATTTAAGGTAAAAAGATAATTTAAAATGAATTGTTAAAAATAATTTTGGAAAGTAACCAAAAACAATGTGTACTGTGCAGTTTCAAACTGGCTTTTGCAGTTTTTTAATTTTTGAGAGCCATTTAATTAGTTGTACTTAAACTTAAGAATATTAAATCCTAAGAACACCTCAGACAAGTTCTTTTTCTAGTATATGCAAATAAACAGCAAACAGTGAAAAGGCACACAGCAGAAAAAAGACATAGTAATAAGTAGCTTATAAGTAAGAATTTATAGCATACTGTTAGGCTTTATATTTTTTGTTTTGTTTTTTGTCTTTTTTGAGGCAGGGTTTAACTATGCAGTTCAGGCTAGCCTGGAACTCACTTTGCAGCTCAGGCTTGCCTGGAACTCGCAGTGATCCTCCTGCCTGAGCCACCATGCCCAGCGGCTTTATATGTGGTGCAGAAGGACATTTGAAAGTAGAAATCAAACATGTTAAATTTTCTCACTTCATATGACTTAGCTCTGTATTCCCGAGAATTGAGACTGGCAGTATTCTTTGGACGAATAACAGCAACATATGCATCTTCTATGTTTTCTGGATTCCCCATTGCTTTATAAAACAAACAAAAAATTCCTTGAAAGATTTAATGACACAATTGGTGCAAAGGCAAAAAATACAGTATTACAATCCAACCCAAGAACTTTCATTTCTACATAATCTGTCTGAAAAACAATTTTAAAACGTTGATTTTTATATCTTAGAATATATAGTACCTAAAAGTCAGAGATGATTTTGATTTATCTTCATCACTGAACTATTTAAAACCTTACCTTATGATTTCAGATTTTCTTAGTTTTTTAAAACCTCTTTTCTGTTAAAGGTAAAATTTTTTCAAACGGACATATGTAATTTCACAGATGGCCTGAGTGTACCTATGTGTGTATGGGGGTGAGGGGAGTAGTCAGAACTGAACCCCAGGCCTTAGCACTGAGTTATGCCCTTAGCCTTTCTTTTTCTTTATTTTGAGACAGGGTCTCACTAAATTGTTAAAACTGCCTAGGCTGGGTTCAAACTGACAATTCCCCTTCCTAGGCTTCCCAGAGTGCTGGGATTAAAGGCACATACTGCCACACTGGGGTTTCATAGATCTTAAAGGCACAGTAAGAATCTGCTTCTGAAGCTTAAAAAAGTGACATGACTATGAAATACCTTATAAATTATGATTTGAAACATTGATTTAAAATGGTACACTTATTTTTAATAAATTACACAAGTGAATGTTAGATTAAGTTTGTAAGCTACAAACAGGTAGCTGCTTTACATTCACTTAACTCACTATGGAATCTTTATCAAAGAGAAATTTTATATTAGATACTTCAATAAGCAAAAATATGGTTTATAATTTTCTTTGGAGGTCCCTATCACAGAGCCAAAGCTATTCGGTCAGTTTATAAAAGCTCTCTGATGATGATTTAAGAATCTCATCAATTGTCCAGATGGTACATTTTTTCCCAAATATATTCACTGTGTAGTTGTCTGTGTGTGTTTATCTCTATGTATTTTTGTTCTCAAACTAAACTAACTTTTTTCCTAAACTAAAGTCTCCATGGGGAAATCTCCATGGAGTGACTAAAATTTAATCACACACTCATGGTTAATAGTTCTCTTCATTAGCACTCTTCTCTTACTAAGTTTTTTATGGCTAACCTGAAATGCTTTCTTTTGGTTGAAAATCTTTTATATTTTTTATAAAGGTTCCCCTTAGTAATATTCTAGCAAGTTTTTAAAAGAATATTAAGCAAAGATCTTTGCCCCAGCCATATTGACATGAACTTTTTTCAATTTTATAAAAGTTCATTAGGCATTAAAATGATGTTCATATTTAATGAGTTCCAACCCAACTCTCAAGAGAGAAAACAGACCAAGAAAAGGTTTTGAATGTTACTTGAAAGGATATGGAGTGATTTACTCTGTTTTCTCAACTGCAATTGTTAATGTCATTTTGTAGTCATTAATTCACTTTCCTAAATAATAATTCTAAAATGCCTTACAACTAAAAAAATTTCACTAAAATTACTTTAAAATCTAGTGACTTTGGACATTTTAAATAAACTTTGGCCTAAGATCATAACAACTATTAAAATCATTGTATAAAAATTTTATTTTAAATCAAACAATATTTTAAAATGCTTTAAATTCCAAATATTTTCTTTGATTTAGGTCCACAGAAAGTACGAATACCCGTACAGAGCAAGCAGAAATAAACAACTTAATGGTGAACCTCAAACTTCTAGAAAAAGAAGAGCAGGCTAAGCAAACGCTCATAGGAGGCAGGAAATTATAAAGATCAGAGCAGAAATTAGTGCATTGGAGACTAAGAAAACAATACAAAGAATCAATGAATCAAAGAGTTGATTCTTTGAAAGATTAAATAAAACTGACAAACCCTTAGGCAATCTTATAAAAAAAAAGGAAAGAAAAGACTCAAATCCACACAATCAGGAATGAAAAGGGTGAAATCACAACGGACCCTGTAGAAATCCAGATCTCCTATACCTATTTTGAGATCATATATTCTAATGCAGAAGAAATGGACAAATTCCTAGATACATATGAATTACCAAAGCTGAATCAAGAAGATATAAAAATCTGAAATAAACCAATAACAATGAAATAGAAGATGTAATTAAAAGCTACCAACAAAGAAAAGCCCAGGTCCTGAAAGATTCACTGCTGAATTCGACAAGAAATTTAGAGAAGGCCTAATATCACTACTTCTCAAACTCTTTAATGAAATTGAAAGGGAAGCAATACTCTCAAATTCATTCATGGAAGCAAGCATTACCCTGATAATAAAACCAGAGAAGGACCCAACTAAGAAAGAGAAATACAGGCTAATCTCTCTAATGAACATAGATGCAAAAATCCTCAGTAAGATACTGGCAAACAAGGGCCTGGGGTGTAGCTCAGTCGCTCAAGCGCTTGCCTGGTAAGCGCAAGGTCATGAGTTCAATCCCCAGTTCCAAAAAAAAAAAAAAAAAAAAAAAAAAAAAAAAAAAAAAAAAAAAAAAAAAAAAAAAAAAAAAAAAAAAAAAAAAAAAAAAAAAAAAAAAAAAAAAAGAAAAGAAAAGAAAAAGAAACAGAAAGAGAGCAAGAAAAGATACTGGCAAACAATGTAGCAAATCTTCAAGAAGATTACATGCCATAACCAAGTTGGATTCAACATACATAGATCAATAAATGCAATACACTGTATTAACAGAATCAAGGACATAAACCATATGATCATCTCAATAGATGCAGAAAAAGCTTTTGACAAAGTCCAGTACCCATTCATGATAAAAATCCTACAGAAAACTGCAATAGTCTTCATCTCAATCTGATAAAAGTCATCTATGATAAACCAACAGCTAACATCATATTAAATGGGCAAAAACTGAAAGTTTTCACTCTAAAATAAGAAACAAGACAAGGATATCCACTGTTTCCACTCTTATTCAACATAGTCCTGGAAACTTTAGCCACAGTGATTAGACAAGAGAAAGAAATAAAAGGAATAATGATAGGAAAGGAAGAAGTTAAAACTATCATTATTTGTGGATGACACGATACTCTACATAAAGACCCCAAAAACTCCACTAAAAAACTGCTAGAGTTAAAAAACTCAGTAGTATAGCTGGATACAAAGTCAACACACAAAAATCAATAGCCTTCCTTTGAACAACAAACTCACTGAGAAATTAGCAAAACAACACCCTTCACAATAGCATCCAAAAAAACCCAAAAAAACTAAATACTAGAACTCAATCTAACAATGGAAGTAACAAACCTCTATGCTGAGGGCTGGGGATATAGGTCAGTGGCACAGCACCTGCCTGGCAAATGCAAGGTCTTGTGCTTGATTCCTGGTACAAAAAAACAAAAAACAAAACAAAACAAAACAACAAAACAAAAACCTCTCCATTGAAAACTACAGTACTCTGAAAAAGGAGATTGAAAAGGGTATCAAACAAATAGAAAGAAGCCGGGCATGGTGGCGCACGCCTTTAATCCCAGCACTCGGGAGGCTGAGGTAGGAGGAGCGTTGTGAGTCCAAGGCCGGCTTGGGCTACAACGTGAGCGCAAGGCCAGCTTGAGCTACACAGTGCGACACTGCCTCAAAAAACCAGGGCTGGGAGTTTGGCTCAGTGGCTTAAGTGCCGGTCTGGCAGGTGTGAGGCTGTGAGTTCAATTCCTGGTGCCAAAAAAAAAAAAAAAAAAAAAAAAAAAAAAAAAAAGAAAGAAAAGAAAAAGAAACAGAAAGATATCCCTTGCTTTTGGGTAGGAAGAACCAATATAGTAAAAATGGCCATATTTCCAAAACTGTCATACAGATTTAATGCAATTCTGATCAAAATTCCAACAGCATACCTCACAGAATTAAGAGAAAACAATCCTAAAATTCATTTGGAACCAGAAGAGACCTAGAATAGGAAAAGCAATTCTGGGCAACAAAGGTAAGGCAGGGGGCATCACAATCCCTGACTTGAGGTTATACTATAAAGCTACTGTGTGACAAAAACAGCCTAGTACTGGCAAAAAAAACCAGACCAAAGATCTACAGAACAGATTAGAAGACACAGAAACAACTCCAGACATACTCAGTCACCGTATCATTGACAAAGGTGCCAAACACATTCACTGGAAAAACAGCTTCTTTAATAAATGGCACTGGAAAAACTGGCTCTGCACATGCCAAAGATTAAAATTGAAGCTATTATCTTTCACCATGCACTAAACTAAATTCAAAATGGATCAATAAAATATTAGAACAGAAACATTAAATCTGCTGGAAGATAGAATAGGTAAAACTCTTGAAGACATTGGTGTAGGCAAAGACTTTATGAACAAAACCCCGATTGCATAGGAACTATCACAAAGAATCAACAACTGGAATCCGATCTCATTAAAAAGCTTTTGCACAGCAAGAGAAACTACCAACAGAGTGAAGAGACAACCTACAATATGGGAAAAAATGTTAGCCAGCTGTTCCTCAGATTACTATCAAGAATATATAAAGAACTCCAAAATATCAGACCACCCGAATTTAAAGACCCAATCCAAAAATGGGCATCTGAGATGAATACACATTTCTCAGATGAAGAAATACAAACAGCAAATAAATGTATGAAAAAATGTTCAACATCACTGGTCATTCGAGAGATGCAAATTAAAACAACACTGAGATTCCATTTTTACCCTAGAAAGAATTGCTATCATTAAGAAATCAGTAACAAATGCTGGCAAGGCTGCAGGGAAAAAGGAACCTTCTCCAGTGTTGGTGGGAGTGTAGACTACAACCACTGGGGAAAGCAGTGTGGAGATTCTTTAAAACACTAGGATTGGAGGTCCCACTTGACCCAGCTATTCCCCTTCTGGGTATCTTTCCAGAACTAAAAACATCATACCAGAGCGATGTATCTGCACCTATGTTTATAGCAGCACAATCTGTAATAGCCAGATCCTGGAAATCATCCAAATGCTCACTGAGGAACAGATAAAAAAGATGTGATCTTTTTATACAATGGAGCACTACTCAGCCATAAAGAAGAGTAAACTGGAGACTTTTATAGGTAAATGGATGCCACCTGAGACCATACTCATAAGTGAAACAAGTCAGACTCACATGTGTATATATTGTATTGTGAGAAGCTGAAAGAGTAAGTAAGAACCAAATGTACAACACATATTGTAAAATGAGAAGAAACTGTTCAAAAGGAAAGAGAAACTGGAATGGGGGAAAGGAGGAAAGGAGGGAAAAGCAAAAAAAATACATATATTAAATATATACACACACATAAGATAGTTAAGATAATTATACTACTAATTTCTCTTAGTTCATTGAAAAGAAAGGTTCGTACTAATATTATTTGGACAATTAAATGCCTGTATCTTTTACTTTGAGTAACTATAACAAAATGCAATATATTAACCATTGTTACTGTTTCATTGTTTTGAAATTTTATTTTTTTCTCTTTAATGTAAAATCTTAAAAAAAGTACAGACATTTCATTCGAAAACCTAATGAAACAGCAGTATTAAATTTTGAGAACACAGCATTCATTTTCATCCCATACCACATGGAAATTTTTTCTATGATCATTATTGAAATCACTCCAAGCAACAGTTTTGTACACCACGTGAAAGGGATGAAGCTTTTTCTTTTCTGAATTTCTATTCAGCAATTACTTTTCATCTCAGATTAATATTGACTTAAAAATAGTAAAACTCTACAAATTATGAGATGTCTGACCACCTCCTGAAAGACCACAAGCCCTATAAAAGGACAATGTATTGTGGAGACCCCATGTAACACACATTGCACAATTACGGACACAATTCTTTGTATTAAGGACCTAAAAAAAGAAATCAAATAATTATTAACTTTCCTCTCTTGGTCAACTCATACTACGAAAACACCTGTAAGTAAAATGCCTTGTTAATACTAATCATATAGTATTTTTTTAAAAAAAAACTAAGGTGTATTTATACCAAAAGAATAAAATTTATTTTCAAGAAATACTGCTATTTGTCTATTTGAAATACGTATTCTTTCAGTGACATTAAAGACAGAAACAAAAGCTTAAATTATGAAAAATATCAAAAAGTACTATGATAGGTATGTAAAGCTGTTATAACAGAACCACGAAAAAGGGAGTCACAAACTAAAAATAACAGAGAAAGGTATGACTACCGTTTGAATGTTAAAAAAGAGTTTTTGATACAGTTTTGGGGACTAAGTACTGGAAATATGTGTCAATTTTGTTAAAAGGCTCACTAGGGAAAATGCTTCATATGATAATACACTGCTCAAGTACATTACTAAGCCCTTATAAATGAAGTGGTGAAAATGGTTGTCAATCGGGCGTGGGACATAACTGAGATCGTTTAAAAATACGTAGGGGCATTTTCCCTAGAATAGGGGTCGAGGACGGGTACCACTGCCAGTTGGAGCCCATCGGCAGGTTAACACCCTGCAGCGCGTTAGGCTGGTTGCAAACTGTAAAAGCACAGAAGCTTCCGAGATCGCCGCAAAAGAATGGAACTCAGAACCAGAGTTAGGACAGATGAAGACTTCTGGTGAAGCTCAAAAACATACCCTGGAAAAAGGCAAAGAAAGCAAGTAAAAAACCTCCAATGAGGGAGAAAGGTACTAAAGGGAGAAGTGAGCTGGTCTGACAAGCTGTGAATCGCTTTCCCTACCAGGACAACGACAACAACAAAAACACTGCCTGGGAGGTTTTTCTCCGCCGCCACCCATCACCGCCCGCTAACGGGAAAACTGCAGGTTGGTTTCCTTCGAAGAGTTTCCACCCCCAAAGGTGACTGTGACTTCTCCGTAAGTAGTTTTAACAAAGAAAAGTCTTGCCTGGAGAAATCAGACGTGGAGACGACTCAGTCTCCTACCCCGTTTTTCTCGCGCGCGAGTCGGGAGCTTGTGCTTCTGTTCTCTTCCGCGAAGGAAATCGGGCGGTCGCACCCGTGCGGGCGGCCAACGGTCTCCGGGCCGCTACCTGCGCCTCACGGGCTGGGAGCGGCGCCTGGGGCGGGGGCCGTGGGCGCTGTCATCCCACCTTCCCCGCTCCGGGCACCGCTGCCCGACTCCACTTCCTGTGACAGGAAGCCCCTGAGGGCCCCCAGACGCCGCCGCCGCCGCCCGGCGCGCTCCGCGGCGCTCCTCACCCGGAGCCTGGACGGCCCGGTTTTCTGTAGTTGGAGAACCTCTGGCGCATTAGTTCTTTACTGTCCTTCCCTTTCCTCACGACGCAGCATCCTTTACTCTTCACCTTCTCCAGAAAGGATGGGCTTCCAAGTCTTCAGAGGCCTCCGCGCTCTCTCCCGCCGCTACCCGATCGGGGAAACCACTTCCGGTTCGCACCCCTGGCAGCCGCGCGGCTGGCGGCGGAAGAGCTTCCGGGTCGGCGGCAGAGGCGCCGTCTGCTGTTCCTGCTGTTGCTCGCCGGGGCTGCAGGCTCTGTGGAGCTGGTGGCGGGCGGTCGTGAGACCGCGGCGGCAGCGGCTGGGGCACCGGTGGCAGAGCAGGAGGCCGGAGACCGGAGGAGGGCGGCTGGGCTGCCGGCGCGCGCGCGAGGCTGTAGCATGAGCCGGACTTGACCGCGAGGCGGAGGCAAGAGCCACCGCCCCCTCGTCCCCTCCCCCGAGAGAGGCGGCGCGGCGGCCGGGAGATGGGGGGCGCCCGCCCGGTCTGATCCTCGCCGCGGTGTCGCGGACTCACGCAGCGCTTCCTGCCGGCCTCCAGTGCGCACTCTCAGCCCCAGCAGCCTCCGCCCGGCGGGCGCAGCGGAGGCGACGAGGAAGGGGCGCCCGTCCGGGTGGGTGGGGCGGGGAGGGTCCCCACGGCACCGGCTCCGCGGCGGAGGCAGAGCTGCAGACCTGCGGGGGCCA
This sequence comes from Dasyprocta punctata, assembly GCA_004363535.1. Lineage (NCBI taxonomy): Eukaryota > Metazoa > Chordata > Mammalia > Rodentia > Dasyproctidae > Dasyprocta > Dasyprocta punctata. The sequence continues at coordinate 43,994 of RJWM01004215.1, read as the reverse complement.
CCTCACCCTTCCCCTCAGCCGGAGAAGTAACCGTAAGTCTGAGCTTCGCGGTCGGGTCTGAGGGAGGCTGTCCCGAGTTCCGAGCTGCGTGTCCCACGCCCTCCTGGTCTTGGGGACCGTGTGCCTCTCCCTCCTGCAGGACCACTGTCCGTCTGTCCCCACGCCTGGACAGGGAGCATCCCCCGGCTGCCCGTGGGGGCTTTTCTCCCGGCGAATTTGCCAACCTCCCTTTTCCGTGGCGTGTCCCATCCTCCCCATCTGGATGCACCGCCTTGCCTCTCTGTCCTTAAAGAATCTGTGCTCTCCGTCTTTTCCACCTCTGGTCTTTTCCTTGAGGAAAGCCTCGGGTTCTGCTGGCCTCGGGGACCAGAGTTTTGAGCCAGCCCAAGGGTGAAAGTGCTCTGCCGGGCGGCGATGGGTGGGATGGGTGCGGATGCTCCTGTGAACCTGTGTTTTGCCTCTCCTGCCACCAAAACAAAACAATAGGGACGCTCCCCCTTATCCTCCTCCGTCTCCCTTCCTAACTATGTGTATGAACTGTTTTCTGTACGTTGCTGTTTGAGTCGAAGGAAACTGGAGCTAGAGCTGTAATTAAGCATCTCCTGTGGAGGTTTTGAAAATTAGTCTGTTAAGCTCTCTTCACAGGGAATAGCATGTGAACAATCTTCTTGTATTGGCATGAAGACCCATTGTAGAAGATCTTTACTCATAGATCTGAGAAACGAATGTGAAAACAAGTCTGATGTTTCAAATAGTGTGTTTTGGATACCTTTGCATAATTTTTAGTGCTTTGATTTACTCTTAATTTGTAAGTGTGAATGTATGTGACTGGTATGAAAACCTTTGTATGGAAAGCTTTTTAGTGGAGACGTATAAGTGGTTAAAAAAATTCTTAACGTGAAAGTGATTTTTAAAGATCAAGTCACATTGTGTTTTATAAGATCACTTCGACCATTCGTTTCTCAAAAACCTCTTTTACTAATATGTGTCAGCCCCAAACAAATGTTACAAATGGTGTCTATGACATACTTGCTTCTTAGTTTAAAAAATTTAACCGATTATCTTTAATGCGTATTCCCAGATGTTTTTTACTAGATGTTTTTTTCTCATTGAAATTCGGTTTACTTTCTAAACTACTATTGCAGGTCTTTCCAGAAATGAAATGAAAATATAATTTTAATGCCATCAGTAATTGGACAGTAACTCTCATGTGACTCCATGCCCTTACTACTTTTCAAGACACCATAGAAAGCAAATGATAATTTAAGAATCGTATTATTCTGTGCACTGCAGGTTCATTGTTACTGTTCTGTAAATTGCTCTATAATGTAGTCTGGTAGCTTCAATGATTTGTTTTCTTGAAAAACATTGCTATTTTGTTAAATTAGGTGTACTCAATGCCCCCCCCAAAAGACCCTCCTTTCAGTAGTTAATTTTGACTATTTGATTTGTAATTTATCCTTCACTAATTTTAGTTTGAAGTAAGTTGAGGAGATGTAGCTTCATCTCTACCTCTTGAAATATACTTTACTTGGCACAGAAGCCAAACACTGAACAAAGTTGAGTGTATTATTCAGGGTGTGACTTTGGTATTCTGTAAATTTATCAGTTTCCAAATAAGATTAGAGTGTTGTAGTGAGGTGACGGCAGTAACTTGGAGAAATCTTAAAAAAAAATTTGGTTCCTCTTACCTTTAGAGTAGGATGAGAATCAGAGGATAATCTTTTTCATATTTACTTATTCCTTCACCCACGGCTCTGAGAGTTTTGAGTTTATAATGTGAAAGGATCCTGAAATCAGACTGTGTCATAAACAAGGCTGTAACAGGTAGCAGCTGGAACAGCAAGGTGAGTTTTACACTTCTGTAGCACTGCCCACTTCTGAGAGTTGGTGTTCTTTGCTCTTCCTTCTGTGGATGTGTACTCAAACTTGTGAAAGTGAAATGTGTATTTACAACTTACTGGTAGGTAAAAGTTCAAGCTAATTTTTACATATTTACTTATAGTAGATGGAAGAACTGAATTAAGTGTACCTGGTTTTCCCTGAATGAAAAGTAGAAAAAATTCCTCAATACTTAGGTAATCCCAACCCCATCTCCGAAGAGGAATACAACATTCATTTAGGTTAAATTGTAAATATTTTTTTCAGATATTACACTTTACATATGACACATTTGGCAAAAAGGATTTGAGTGTGTTTTCAGTCATTGTTAGAGATCAGCCCAAGAGGAGTCTTTGTGGTTTGTTCTAAAAATGCTTAAGTATTTTATTGCCTTTCTCAGTGTGACTTGCTTAGGGAACAGTAATTTTGACTCTCAGTTTATTCCTCAGAAAATCTCAGATGGCCTCTTTTTTATCTTTTTCAGATAACTTACTTTTATGCACACTTCATTCCTTATTGGTTTATATAAAGGTTTATTACCTTTGTTGAACATCTAAGTGTGTGAAACTCTGTGTCATATTTTGGATCTGCAAGGCTAAATGTGTCAAGATTCTGTTCCTCGTTGAGTTTACCAGTTTAGATATTTGAGTATCATTCTATCTGCGTAAGACTTTTCTTATAGATTTTTAAGATACTTGACTTTATTACAGTGTTTTGCATCTTTCCTATGAAAGGAAAAAATCACATTTATAGAGTACTTAATTTGTGCCAGCTGTGCTAAGTGTTTTTCATACATTATTTCATTTTCTAGAGTAATCCTACAAATATCACCATTTGAAAACCATACAGATTCTGTAGTACGGTATTGTTAATTTTTTTCCTGTTATTAGGAGATGCGACTTATCAGCAATTTGACCTAGTTCAACCTAATGATTCTTTTCACCCCTTTTCACTTTTTTCTTTAACATGGTCTTCCACTGTCAGCTCTTTTCTCCAAAATTTCATATTTATTTTAAACATTTTATTCTATTTTTTTTTTTTAACCAAAACTGTTAACAGTTTGCCATTTTTTTAGGTCAATGCCTTTTACTACTAGTTACATACTTTCCTGGTTTGAGACTATAGAGCCAGTAAGGAATACTTCTCAGGTTCCTAAGAAAGGTTATTAGTTAATCCTTTTCTGTTCTTAGTTTGACAGATGCATTTTAACTTGACATAGATCTTTCCTTTTTGGTGTAGTGAAACCCTTGATATTACCCAAGTCACTTTATTTTTGATTGGAACAATGACAGCGTAGAGTTCCTATTGAAGGCGATAACATTGACTGCATATTACATGCATTAGGTGCTGGGACTGCAAAGATGAAGAAGTTGATTCCTTTCCTCATTGAGCTACATAGGCACATTTAAAATCCATGAGACGCGCCTAGTTGTCCAAATAGGCATTAAAGCATCTTCAATGCGTCTACTCAGAGTATGACAAAGGAACATATAAATAAACATATTAAGACAGGGTTTTCGTTCTGTACACTGGCCTAAGACAGTAGCTGGCTCACATTTACTTTAGTGCTGAATGTTCTATATCACATCTTTACTTCAGGTTTTTAAAAAATCATTTTAAAATAATTTCAAACTTATATAAAAGATGCCACAGCAGTACAGAGGGCTGTGTGCCCTTCACCAAGGTTTTTCCCATTATGAATATTTTGCTATATTTCTATTGTTCGCTATCTGTCTCCATACATACATACCTGTACTTGTACATACATACATACATAAATACAGCTACCCATTATCAATCTTTCTCTAAATCTTTTGAACAAATTGTAGACATGCTATCCCATCATCCTTGAATACTGCAGTGTCTCTTAAAAACAAGATACTATATTATGTAGCCCCCAAAAATGCATATTTAGTTTTAATGTCTTTAATATCCTTTTAGACTTCTTCAGCCTTGGTTTTCTATATCTTTCATGTCTTTGACAGTTTTGTAAAGTACAAGTGCTGCATTTTGTAGGATGATCTTCATCCATCTCTATGTACTGTATCCTTGTGACCCAGTCAGGTGATTCTTGGCAAGGATATGACAGAATTGGTGTTGTACCCCTCTAAATTCATTGCATTCAGGAACATAGACTGTCAAGCGATGTCACTTGAAGTAATGTTAACAAGGTCTATTTGTGTCCTTTTGTAATTAGTAGTTGTGGAGATGCATTCCAGAATTGTGCTGGTTTCCTGTTTCTTATCAAACCTCTACTTACTAGCCTTAGTATCATTGATGACTTCTATTTGAGTTAACGACTTTTATGATGATTGCCAAATGGTATTTATTTCCACTATTCCTTCTACATATATTAGTGGTACTTTATTTGTAAGGTAGCCCCCACTTATTGATTACATCAGTAATGACTTGGATTTTTATTTTATTCAATGTGTTGTGATTTGTTACTGTTTTACTGTTTAAATTATCTGCAGTTTAGTCAGGGAGCACCCCTTCAAGCTGGCTTCTGTGCCCGCTATCATCAGCCTAACTTATTGTGCATTTCCTTAGGACTTTCTAGTAGGACAAGCTGTTCCTGCTTCTTCTTGTGCTTTACTTGCTCTGTCCCTTAGAGGAGACCTGTTTTTGCTTTTGTAAAACATGGTATTTAAAATCAAAGATTTGGGGACTTAGTGTGCTCATTGCTGTTGGGGCTACCATTGCTTTCAAGACCTCTCAGTGGACAAAACTAGGAAACGTTTATGTATAGCTTATATACATACATATATAATATATATACTCATACATATGTGGAAATATTTCCACACCTATGTATATATAAAATCTCATTGGTTTTTTTAAAGTTTGAATCCTACTTCAATGCCCAAGATTCTTTCTCACTTTCTCCCTTTCCTTTGTTTTTTTTTTTTTTTTTTTTTTTTTTTTTTGCGGCACCGGGGATTGAACTCACAACCTCGCGCCTGCCAGGGCTGGCGCTTAAGGCACTGAGCCAAACTCCCGGCCCTGGTTTTTTGAGGCAGGGTCGCATTATGTAGCTCAGGCCGGCCTTGCGCTCGCATTGTAGCCCAAGCCGGCCTCGAACTCACAACGCTTCCCTTTCCATATTTATAAACATTTTCTCTGACAGTACAAATCTTGACTTCCCAGCACTCAGGAGGCTGAGGCAGGAGGATCATTGCAAGTTCGAGACCAGCCTGGGCCACAAAGTGAGCCCAAGACCAGCCTGAACTGCATAGTGGGACCCTGTCTCAAAAAAGAAAAAAAAAAATCTTGACTTGACATTAGCCTTAATAGATCAGTCATTATGATTAATCATTTGCACTGTTTTTGTTTTAGTTTTTTAGTAGTTTGCTCCTTCATGTTACCATTCTCCCTGCCATGTAGATCACCTATCTGCATGTTCCCTTACACACTGCCTCATTGACTCCTGGGCTTATTGGCCTTTTTGTGAATCCATAACCACTCCTTGGGTGCACAACTCTGGGCAACTTCTGTCCTCACACAGCACCCATTGTTCACTTACAGGCTAACTGGATGACTCCTCTGCTAACCTTCCTAACATGACTTCACTGCCCTGCATCCTCAGCCACCATGCTGGCTTCTTTACATCTCAGGAATATAGTTAATATTTGAATTTATGTTGCAAAGATTTGCAAACACACACACATACACACATATATATGATAAGATACATACATGATCCCCCAATACATTCAAATGGTATCATGTTAAGTGTTCTGCACTTGGTTTTTGCTTTGTGTTTTTACTTAACACATCTTGAAATACTTTCCGTATAAGAACGTAAAGCAACATTTCATTCTTTTTAACAATTTATATAGTCATTTCAGTGTGTGAGAGAGAAAAGTCGTAAAAATCTAGACACACACACTCCTAATACATGTGGTAGGATGTTTGATGATTGTCAGTTTTTCCCGTCCTAGTGTGTATTCATTTTTGCAATATGTCTTTGTTGCTTCCAGCATCTAGAAGTAGAATGTATTTTTCCATTTCTTAAGTCTTGGCTAACCTTGTGATTTTGACCATTAAATATGGTGGAAGTGATGTGAGTTCTGGAGCCAAATCCTTAGAAGGCTTCAAGAAGTTCTTTCCAACAATTGCCTGCAAACAGCCCAGTCTAGCTTATAGGAGGATAAGAGGACCCATATAGGAGAACTGGTAAGTCCCAGCCGACATTAAAGTGGGTTATCTTGGACCTACTAGCTCAGCTGACCTTTTAGCTGAATGTACCTGCAGAGAAATTAGAGGTGAAACCAACAGAGAAACTTCAGAGTTGCAAGAAATAACGTTGTTTTGAAACTCAAGTTTGGGGTGGTTTGTTCTGTAGCAATAACCTGTTCATTTTGGACATCTAAGTAATCTACTCTTGTACCATGAATAGTATATTGCAATAAATATCTTTATACACAGATTTAATTTTAATATTTCACGCCAGATTATTTTCCAGAGATACTGATCCAATCCTACTGTCTCCATTAATGTCTGAGAATAACTGATTCCCCCACAAATTCAATTTCTGAATGCTTTTCTTGACCACAAAATGTAAATAAAAAAGTTTATGGTGCTTAATTTATTTTCCTAAGTGCTTATGAGGCTAAGCACCTATCTGTGGTTTTGTTTTGTTTTGTTTTGTTTTGTTTTGTTTTTTGGTACCAGGGATCGAACTCACAACCTCGTGCCTGCCAGGCAGGTGCTTAGGCCACTGAGCTAAATCCCTGGCCCTATTTTTTGAGACAGGGTCTCACTATGTGCTTCAGGCTGGCCTTGAACTCACTTTGTAGCCCAGGCTGATCTCAGACTCACAAGGATCCTCCTGCCTCTGCCTCCCAAGTGCTGGGATTAAAAGCATGTGCCACCATGCCTGGCTAACGTCTATCTTTAGATGTATTTATTGGTCAGTTCAATTTTACTTTTATGAATTGCTCACTCATGTCTTTCCTAATTTTTTTCAATTGAAGTATTTTACCATTATCAACTTGTGATTTTGAATATTTATGGCTATAATCCTTATTTAAAAACATGCCTTGTCAGTCTTTTTTTTTGTTTTTGTCTTAGTTTATGATATTGTTTACCATAGGGCTTTTGTTTTGTTTTGGCATTTCATGTAATCATTTATGCCTACTTTTTCTCTGTGACTTCTAATGTCCCTATCTTGAAAATCTCTCTTTCCTATCTTGGTTATACAGACTTTTTCCTAAGTTTTCTTCTAACTTTATATTGTCTTTGCTATCATAGGGATGATTTTCGTTTGCCACACAAGTCAAAAAATGAGTTATGTAAGCAAAGTAGGGGAACCCGGGCACAGTGGTGTGTATCTATAGTCCCAGCTACTCTTGAAGCTGAAGCAGAATATTGGTCAGGAGTTGAAGACCAGCCTGAGCAACGTATCAAGACAATAAAAGGGGAGAGCATTTGCCTAGTATGCATGAAGTCACGGGTTCCATCCTGCAACTGCAAAAACAAGAAACAAAACAGGGGGCTATTTTCCTGAAGTAAAGAGAAATTAGAAGTAGACAGTTCAGGGCTGTATGGTGGCTCCATGATGCTATCTTAGTCATCCAAGACTGACCTGATTTTCTGTAGGGTTCTTATCATGAGTGAGTGTTGAAATTTATCAAAAGCTTTTTCTGCATCTATTGAAATGATCCTGTGAGTCTTACTTTTGACTCTATTTGATATGGTGCATTACATTTATTGATTTGCATATATTGAACCATCCCTGCATTCCTGGGATGAATCTCACTTGGTCGTGGTATATAATCTTCTTGATGACTTGCTGCATTCTGTTTGCCAATAATTTATTGAAGATTTTTGCATCTATGTTGTCTTGGTTACTTTTCACTCGTTGCTGAGCCAGAATACCTGAGGCCCAAAATTAGGGAAGGAAAGGTTTATTTCTTACAGTTCTTGGGAGTTTCAGTCCATACTCAATTGGCTCCAAGGCAGCGTGGCATGCCAGGGCCACCATTTGGTGACCACCAAACAGCAAGACGCACAAACCAGGAAGAGAGAGAGGAAGACATGCCTTCCTTACACTGCGCGTCGGCTCCACCCCTGGGCAGGTGCAGCACTCACATCACCATCCCAGTGCTAGGCAACAAACCAGTCACAAACGCCAGACTCGGCCCCTTCCAAATTACATGAGGCCTTGAGGGAACACAAGATCAAACCGATACATATGTTCATTAGGGAGATGGCCTATAGTTCTCTTTTTTGGTTGGGTCTTTCTCTGGTTTTGGTATGAGGGTAATACTTGCTTCCAGGAATGACCTGGGGAGAATAGCTTCCCCTTCAGTTTCATTGAAGGGTTTGAGGAGTGTTGGCATTAAGTCTTCCTTGAGTTTCTTGTGAGAATCAGCTGTGAATTCATCAGGGTTGGGGCTTTTCTTTGTTGGTAATGTTTTAATTACATTTTCAATTTCATTAATTGAAATTGGGTTTTTCAGCCGTTTTACAGCTTCTTGATCCAACTTTAGTAATTCATATGTTTCTAGGAATCTGTCCACTCTGTATTATCAAACCTATGAGAGTAAAGGTTTTTGAAGTAGGTATTGATGATCTTCTGTATTTCCTCAGGGCCTGTGGTGATTTCGCCCTTTTCATTCCTTACTGCATGAATTTGAGTTTTTTCTTTCCTTTTTAAAATAAGGCTGGCTGGGGGCTTATCAATTTTATTTATTCTTTCAAAGAATGAATTCTTTGATTCATTAATTCTTTGTATTTTTTTTTTAGTCTCTGTTGTGTTAATTTCTGCTCTTATCTTTTAATTTCCTCCCTTTTGGCTTTGGGCTTAACTTGCTCTTCTTTTTCTAGATATTTGAGGTGTAGCATCAGGTTGTTTATTTGTGTTCATTCTGTTCTCCTGATGTTGGAATTCACCGCAATAAATGTCCCTCTGAGGACTGCTTTCATTGTATCCCACAGGTCCCAGTAAGTTGTATTTGTATTTTCATTTGCTTGTAGATATTGTTTAATTTCTCATTTAATTTCCTCTGTGATCCATTGATCAGGAGTGTATTATTTAATATCCATGTGCTTATGGAGTTTTTGCAGTTTCTTTCGTCATTCATTTCTAGTTTCATGGCACTATGATCAGATAATATGCAAGGAATAATTTCAATTCTTTTGCATTTATTTAAGCATGTTCTGTGGGCTAGTATATGGTCTGTTTTAAAGAATGTACCATGTGCAGCTGAGAAGAATATATATTCTGATATTGTTGGGTGGAACACTCTGTACATCTGCTAAGTCCATTTGTTCACAAGTTTGAGTCAGTTCTTCTATTTCTTTGCTGATTTTCTGTCTAGTTGATCTGTCTCTTTCCATTAATGGGGTGTTAAGGTCTCCCGTCATAATTGTGTTATTGCTTACTTGATTTTTCATTTCTATTCATACTTGTTTTATATAGCTGGGTGCTCCCATATTTGGTGTATACATATTTAAGATCGTTATCTCTTCCTCATGAAATTTTCCCCTAACTGGTATGTAGTGACTTTCTTTATCTCTTTTGGTCATTCTTGAAGTCCATATTGTGTGCAAACAGACTAGCCACAGCTGCTTTTTTTTTTGGGTTCCTGTTGTGTGGAGTATTGTTTTCCATCCTTTGACTTTCAGTCTTTGAATTTTCTTTTGGTTGGATGGGTTTCTTGTATACAGCATATGGTTGAATGCTGTTTCTTGATCCATTCTCTCAGTCTGTTTCTTTCACTTGGTGAATTGAGGCCAGTTACATTAATGGTTATAACTGATATATATTGGCTTATTTTTGACGTTATCTTTCTACTGTTGTTTCTTTACCTTTTCCCTCTGTTTAATTGTTTGCCTTGGCTAGTGGTTTTTTTCTGTTGGTGTACCTTAAGTTGTAGTTATTTTTCTGTCTATCTAGAATATCTTTCAGTATTCTTTGCAGGGTTGGTTTGGTTGTCATGAAGTTCTTCTGTTCTTTGTCATGGAAGTATTTTATTTCTCCACCAATTTTGAAGGACAGTTTTGCAGGGTACATCAGTCTGGGTTGAAAGTCGTTTTCCTTTAGGATTTGAAATACCTCACTCCATGTTCTTCTTAATTTCATTGTTTGTGTTGTGATTCTGATAGGCTTTCCCCCATAGGTGATCTGTCTCTTTTCTCTAGCAGCTTTTAATATTCTGTTCTTACATTGAATTTCTGGGATGTTGATTATTGTATGTCTGGGTGTAGATTTAGTTTGGCTATGGCTAATTGGAGTTCTATATGCTTCACTTATCTGTATGTCAGTTTCCTTTCCCATGTTTGGGAAGTTTTCGGCTATCATTTCTATAAATAGTCTTTTGATATCATTTGTGTTGTCACCTTTTTCATTAATACTTATCAATATTATCTTGTTTTTCTTTGCATCATCTTGCAACTGTTGAATTGTTACTTCCTGATTCCTTGTTATTTTTAAAAGATCTTTACTTTCCTGTTCATTAGTTGCAATCTTGTCTTCAAGGTCTGAAAGTCCATCTTCACATTCATTGAGGAGGTTTTGTGAGCTTTTGGTGGAGTTTTTTATTTCCTGGATATCTCTTTGAATCTGTTTCATGCATTCTGTTTCTTTAATTGTTCATTCAAGGTTTCTGTCTTCTTGCAGTGCTCCTCAATTTTTTTAACTATGTCTTCTTTAAACGTGTTCAGCATTTCTTTTATTACATTTTTCATTGCTTCTTTTACCTGGGAGATTATTTCTAATCTGAGTTTCTTTACAGCTTCATGGAGTTGTTTCTTTACTTCACTTGCTATCATTTCAGAAGTATCAGTTGTATGACTCACATTTCCTTCTATGTCCATGTCTCCTGGGCTTGTTTGGGATGGGCTGGGGGTTTGAAATTGCATTTTGCTCTTGCGTTTTGTCATTTTCCTGTATTCCGCAGATGATTTGGCATGCTGGGTGGGTCCCTACCAGATTCTGAGCGAGGAGCCAAGCTTCCATGGCTGGATGGGATTCACTGTGCAGGGCTTCAGCTCACGCCACTGAGCGCAGGCGGTTCCCCAGCCACTTAGGGTCACTTGGCAGGGCCAGTCAGGCCCCTAGGGACCTACCTAAAGGTCCCTGGCTGATTGGGCATACTGGGTGGGTCCCTACCAGGTTCCGAGCAAGGTACCAAGCTTGCACAGCTGGATGTGGTTCGCTGTGCCAGAGTTCGGTCACGCCACTGAACACAGGCAGTTCCCTGGCCACTCAGGGTCACTCTGTTCCCTCTTCTTGGAATACTCTTTTCCCTAGATACTGCATGGCTTACTACCTTACTTCATTCAGCGCTTTACTCAAATGTTACCCTGGTGTAAGACCTTCCCTGATTAGTCTTTTAAACATTACAGGATCCCAATATTCTCTCCTCTTACTGACTTTGCTGGTTTTTAAAATAACACCTAATGTCGTTGAACACAAACTGTGGGTGCAGCAATTTTTGTTTTGTCCCTGCTGTACTTGTCCCTATCTTGAATAATGTCTGGCACTTGGTAAGTGATCAATAAATATTTGTTGTATGAAGTTATCTGCCTTTTCCTCTGATAGGTGCACCTGAAAATCATGTGGCTCTATGCAGGTTACCAGTCATTCACTTCCAACATGTAATTGCTCCATTTCTTTCATTTTTATAATTGGTATGTTCTAAGCTCATTTGTTCGTATTTGAGATTCTTCTTCTTTTTCTTTCTTTGTCTTGGCAGTGTACTTCCCTTGTCATAAATTGTAGTTCCTATGTTTTGGGACTTTAAAAAAAAATTTGTATGACCTATGAAATACTAATTACTATCATTGGTGCTGATGTTTCCTAACATAGTAACATTTTGATGTTCATCTTGCTTTTAAGTGACTTTATATCATTTTTATAACTATATGATAGGTTCTTCGATATTCTCCAAGAAAGGTCAATACCTAGCTCTCTTTGTAATGTGGAATTCAGGGTAGTAATTAGTCCTGATTTGATATTTGAGGGTTTTACAGATTTTTAATTTTTATATAACCAATACTTAGTGACTGCCTTAATTGGAGCAGTTAGGTTCTGCAGAATCATCTTGCTTTCCTACTCAATTTCTTTTGAGACCAAAAGACTGGAATTTTGTGTATTTGCTATTAAAGTCAGTAATGCATTTTTCACTTCAAGCTTTTTGCCCTGTTGTCAGATCATGTTTTAAATTATGTCCTAACTTCAATTGAAAGTCACTATAGCACATTTTTTTAAGCGTTACAGCCTACTGCATTCCTATCTTATTCTTTAATACTTAATTAAGACATAGAATATAAAGTGAATTCCAAAACATTAAGTCAAACACTTATGATTCAGGTTTTGCTTTCTAATGTTGAGAGTTAGTAGTCTAAGACCTTTGTAACAGACAGTGGACATGCGGAAACTTTAACCTTAATTATTATATTTTGTTGCAATAGTAATAAGAGGCACTGAATACTATGTTTCAATATCAGTAGCTTAAGATGTATAAAATATAAATGAATTATTTCTTCCACATGCAAACCAGGATTTGGATGTCAGTGTGTATTGTAAGCAAGTAAGTGCTCCATTTAGGATTCAAGCTGAATTTTGTCTTCAGGATTTTCCAAGCATGCCATAAAGCCTTCTTAAAATAATTAAATTCCCTAACCCTGTTTATTGTAAAATTGTATGTGGGATTGTGTGTGAGTTAAATGACAAAAGAGACACACAGAGCAGGAGTGGGTTTTTCTTAGGAGTGGTTCATCTTTTTTTCCCCTGCCTCTGCATTTGGGGGATTGAACCCAGAGATATTTACCTGGGAGCTACATCCCTAGTCCTTTTTTAATTTTCCATTTTGAGACAGGCAGGCACTAAGTTGCCTGCATAGGACTCGAATTTGAGATTCTCCTGCCTCAGACTCCCTGAGTTTACAAGTGTAAGCCACCGTGCCTGACCAACATCTTATAAATCTAGCCTTTGGACCCTTTTAACCACTTAAAATTATTTACATATAAAATGATCAAAAGTTGCATATTTCCTTGTTAATTTTTATAAGGTAATTTAATAGGACCTATAAAAATTCTAATTTTATTAAATTTGTTCAATACAAGAGTCAGCTAGTTGAAATAACACCTGCCTGAGCAACGCTTGGTATAGTCAGTATGTAAACAAATCACTGCCCACATGGCACACAGGGTGAACTGTTAAGTGGTTAATAGTCCACTTTTGCACATGTATTCTTCAAGCTCTTGTTCAGTGTTTTCATTAACAGCATTATCTGAAATTTAATATTAAACTTGTCAGTTGTATTTCTTCAAAGAAAATATTCAGCTATTGATTTTAATTTTGTTATAGTCTTTGTGCTTATACAATGCAGTTTCGCAGTCGTTTTAGAAAGTTCCGTTTACATAAAATCAGTGATACGCTATTAAAGGTGTCTAAATTTCATGTTTTTTTTTTTTTTTTTTTTGCCCCTTAGGACATGTTTAGAAACCCTAATATTTTGTTGAGATGTGAAGGAACTTCTATTTTTTGTCTGAATTCTGAAGCAATTAAGTCAAAACAGTTAGCATGTTTTCCTATCACATGGAACATTGAGAAGATCAAGAGCACATGTCATTTGAGACAGTTACACTTAGAAGATGTCAACCTGGCATTAGTATAGGAATTTAGATTTCAGAATAGAAGTCAACAGTTTTGTAGTTGAGAATATATGTGTGCATGTATGTAATATTTATATAGAGAGGTACCCAGATCTAGATATAATCAGTACCCCAGAAGCATCGTTTATGTATGCCAGCCCTTATGCAAATTTTCGCCTCCCAAAACTAATCATATTAGAACTTCAACAACATAGCTTTGCCTTTTTTTGTCATTGTTCTTTATATAAAGTGAATCATAGTATACTGCTAATTTTGTCTGTCATCCTTCACTTAAAGTATTTCTCCACATTACTGCATATAGTTAAGTTTACTACCTTTTATTACTGCGCAGTATTTCAGTTAGTGAGTATACTACAATTTATCCATTATACTCTTGATGGATTATTTGGACTGTGTCCAGATTTTCACTATTAGAAATAATGCCACTATGAACATTCTGTAACTGTCTTTTGATAAACATAGATAACTGTGGGATATATACCTAGGAGTGAAATGGCCAAATGCATTTATATGCTCAACCTTGCTAGGTAATGGCGGACAGTTTTCCTAAGTAGTATACCAATTTGTACTCATATATGTACTTTGTACAAGAGTTGTCTTCAGGAGTGTAATATGTACACTCCTGAATATTTCACAGGAATTGTCTTACATGAGTTTCTGACCCTGTGATCATAAAAATCTGGTCTTCAATGTTTTGTTCCAAAATATTATTGTTTTACCTTTCACATGTAGCTCTGTAATTCATCTGAAAATTGACTTCGGTGTGAAATAGGGTAGAAAATTACTCTTTTTTGTGTGTGGATATGCAACTGACCAAGCATTTATTGAGGAGATGATCTTTTAAGGGATGAGATTTTTAAAGACATAAATAATACAACTGATTGATGATTTAGGTCAGATCATATTCTGAATTCTAGGGAATTTGATGGCATAAGAATAGGATAAAGTAAATGAAAGAGCCTAATTTTTGAAAAGGAAAGAATTCACAGCCTAAATAGAACACACAGGTTTGCTTTGGAAAGAATGTACTTTCACTGTAACAGGAAGAGAAGTTCAAGTGCGAGATACGTTATAAGCTTGACTGTGAAATAATGAAGGAACTCATCGTATGTACTTCTGTTTTGTTCATGAGCTAAGAGTGGTCCTGAGAAGGTCGAGATCAAGGAGTAAGTTTTTGCTTGCTTGCTTGCTTTCTTGTGTCCTTACCCATGGTAGGTATGCACTACACTACTGAACTATACTCAACCCAAGGAAATGACTTTTTTACTCATAGATTTCTAGCTGCGTCAGCCTTTGTGGAAAATGTTATCTTTTCTCCATTGGATTTCTCCACCCCTGGAATGTAGCCAGTCCTACAAAACTGTCTCATGATAGCGGTAGAAGGGAGTTTCTCTAGAAAAAAATCAGATTACTCTTAACCAGTGTTAGCGGTTGCTTTTTAAACAGGAATGTAGTGGAAGAAAGCATTTGTAGCCCCTCGACCTTAAACGAAGTATGGTTGTCTTTTTGCACATTAGTGAATTAAAAACTGAAGGTTGCAAAGTAACCATATTGAAAATTATTTGAAAATGTCTTCACTATTAAATACGTGTTTTTGATTGAACAGCAACCTAGTACAGTGAATCGTGGGTATTTCCTTTGAGCTTGCTTCTCTTCCTTCTTTACCTTATATTCAGTTTTTGTTCAATAGAAGGGGTTTAAAAGAGAAATGCCCTTTATTAATAGAACAGTTTATGATAGAATGCAGTACTCTGAAGTATAAATTAGTCATCACAAAAAGATGCTCTTGTAGACATGGCAGTGGGCCATAATGCTTTCCAGGTCACAGTTTTTTCCATATTCTTCTTAGTGTTTGATTTTAAACACAAAGAACTTTTGCAAATGAGAAGGGGACCAAGAGATGGAGGAAGTGGTGATGGAGGGAAGTAGAAGGGGACATAAAAAAAATTAAGATGTGTTATGTATATGTACCAGCTACCCATGATAAATGTCATCTTTATGTACATGTAGTAATAAAAATAAAATATTTTTAGAAATAAATTTACTTTCCTTCTGAAATTTCTTTTGTAATAATATTTTTTTAAAACTGTGTTATATAGATTGAATCAGTAGAAGTAGAATTGAGGGACAGGAATATAATAAAATATTTCCAGATTCCCAAGTATAGCCAGTTTTGTTAGTTTGAGGCCAGTGGAAGAGTATGGTTGTTATCAGGTAAGATTATGATTGTGAAATGATCTTTAACTTAAATTGGAAAGGGAATTAGGGCTTAGGTTATAACTCAGTGGCAGAGTGCTTCCTGGCATACATAAGGTCCTGAGGTTATTTAATCCCAGCACCCCCACACGTTTTTTTAAATTTATTTTTTATTTATATTTCCATATTTGACCATGGAAACATATACAGTATATTCAGAAATTGGTCAGGATGAACAACAGTTTTCAAAACTTTTCATAATGGTTTTATATAATTTTCCCTCTCACTTTTTCTGACCAAGTATCTAGTTAGCAGCATAGGAAAAAAGCAGTCCCTTTTGAGGAGAAAGTTGCACTTAATTATACTGCCTCACTAAGCCATGTGTGCCAGAAGATAGGTGAGCGAAGTAGAATCAGGCTGTGCGTCCTTTCTTGTGAGTTGCTGCCAATCTGCATACCAGAACAGGTTAGTAGTAGTGAAGCATCTCCTAAAGGAAGTCCAGAAGAGTCGGTGGAGGGATCATACTGCTTGTGTTGTGCTGTCCCCCAGCTTGCCATTTGGGAGAAGAATCACAAGTTAGGAAACAGCTACTGCCTCATAAATGTAGAGCTGATTAGCAGCCCAATTTCAGATTGTCCAATCAGAGACTAAGATCTTTCTTGGGTATTTGGATGTGACCCAGACAATCCAGCTGGCATCCATTGATGTTTTTCATAGTTTTAAGGCCTACAGAGGAGTGTCCTAAATCTGCGGCAGTCCCAGAATCTGAGTTCTGTTCATTGAGCCTGTGCCTATTTTCAGCTCGGCAGAGTTCATGCTGGAACTGAAACTGCCCATATCAGACAGAATCAGGTTTTAGCTTAGAATCAGGCCTGGGCAATTAGGATGTGTGAATTCAGAATTCCAGCAAAACTGGCAGCTAGTCTTTAGCAGCAGCAGAGACTGCAAGGCCAGGCAGGCATGTTTCCAGTTCAAGTGACAAGCAAGGCTTTCTAAAATCTTATCAATCTAGATCCAAATTAATGTACTTGAAAATATGAAGTGCATTAAAAAGGCTGGAAAATCGGCATTTAAGGGTTAGACATCTGGTTTCATAAGAGTTCATTAACAGCTGAAAGCTTGTAGTTTTTAAAACTCCCCAAAGTGAATCTACTTCTAGAGATTGTCTCATTTTATTTATTCTCTCTCTTTTACTCTCTCTTTGCAGAGCCTCCTATAGGGGAAAATCATCAGTTATAAGGACTTATTCTTTTTCTGATATTTAAATTTAAAATTTCAGTCTGCTCACTAGAAGCAGAGAGTATTCTCTCATTAACATTTTTTCCTTCAGCTTTTCATGATAAGGCTTAGCCTTCTAGCACTTATGAAATTATAAGCATATAACATTTTACGTTTTATTATATATTGAGATGCAAAAACCACAACATACAAAACAATTTTATAAAAATTTCTTTTTCTCATTAAAAATATGTTGAATCCCTAGTGGTAAATTTTGCACGCAGAGGTTTGCAGTACAGCTATGGGAATGAAGAGTAAGGCTGGTGCTTGGTATATATTCTGGCTAGATTGCAAAGGGGATGGAGGTAATATAGTAGCATCTAAAGTGAAGAGCTGTTGGAAGGCACCCACATTGCTTTTTCCCTCAGCATTTGTCTGAAGCTTTTATTTAGTCTTGGAAATTATTTAACCACTTGGAAGAAGACAAATGTAAACGTCTAACATTTTGGTCCCACCCGATCTGTACCTTTGGGAATATTTGAACCCTATGTGAAAGAACAAAGACAAAAGATATCACGCAGATATATTTCTGCTCTCCCCCACTTTAGTTGGTTTAACCAAATGAGCCAGGGTTTTAGCCACCCAGCAGTCCTGGTATCAGAGCTATCATTTTCAAATTTCTTAGGCAACTATTATGTGTCCATTATGGTTTGTGTCTGGCTGTCCCCCAAGAGCACCTCATACAGTCATGGGAGCAGGCTTTTGAGAGACAGCTGAATCTAGAGTTTGTGATTGATTCATGGTCTAGTGCTGAGATTAAGGGTGTGAATGCTACACCCACCCTAGGGTGGGTAGCCTACGTACAGTATAAGGGACTGAAAGAAGTTTGGTTTCCCCTCTCATCTTGCTTTTGGTTATCTACTGCTGCCATGAAAGGTTGCCCCTCTGCCATGTGCCACCTTGCCTTGGAGCCGGCCAATTATGGACTGAACCCTCCACACACTGTGAGCTAAATAAACCTTTAACTTTGGATGTTGGGTATTTTGTCTCAACAAGGAGAGAAAAGTGAGACACTGGTAACAAAGCATCTCACCTATGTTTCACAATGTCTGTTGCTACATAATTAAGCACTGAAGATTTGTCATATTCCACCCCTTCATTCTTTCTTTGTCTAGCCAGTGCTTTCACCATATTTTAGTGAAATGATCTGTGTATCCTACTTCTAAGACTACTGTTTTGCAGTCCTCAAAAAACTGCCCCCAAATTCAGTGATTGTCTTTAGGACTCCAAGGATTCACCATATAATTGTGTTCCCAGCTAAAAATTACTGCAGCAAGAGGATTTGAAGTAAAATCAGCGAAGAGAAACACATGGAGTAAGGCACAGAAGAAAATAGGCACAAACTTCCAAGCATCTTCTCATTATGAAGTCACTGAAAGTGTTTAATTTTTCCATCCCTGAATTCTGATAATGCCATTTGATAATGTCGTCTACCAAGGAAGCTCACTAGAGACTCAATGTCTGTGGTGTTCTGCTGAAGGCTGGTCACGTAGACACTCTGTAGCATGTACCAAAATTCCAGTTCCAAGAAGAGTGCAGTGTTTAATCATGTACCACATTACACAGTGTGGCAGCACAGAACATCTTCAAGGAGGCATGGAAAGTCTCCTGAAACCCAAGGTTCCAGACACCGTGGTGGCCTTGCAAACTGACCTTGCTAAGGTTAGCTGTCCCAAGGAGAGCTGTTCTGTTAACACTTGTACAACATGGTGGAATGCCCTCAGACAAGGCTGAAATTGTATAGTGAATAAACCTAATTTATCTTGATACATTTATTTAGGACAATGAATAAGAAAAAGTGAGGGCCTTAGAAGTGTAATAGAGCTTTTCTCCACTGGCCCAGAAAGGACATTGGTGTCGAGGACAGTAACCACCATGAGTTCCAGTGCGGTGGCGAAACCTCAGATGTGGGGTCTTCTAGCCAGGTGTCTGCGGATTCATATTGTTGGAGCATTCATCGTCTCCCTGGAGGTTGCAGCTCTCTATAAGTTTGGTGTCACTGAACCAAGAAAGAATACATATGCAGATTGCTACAGAAATTATGATTCCATGAAAGATTTTGAGGAAATGAGGAAGGCTGGTACCCTTCAGAATGTGAAGTGATTTAGGAATCAAAAGGTTTCTTTGGATTGAGTTCCATAGACATTTGTCACTGATCAGTGTTCTGAACTGTGAAACTCCAATGTGTGGGCTAAGGAATACTTAGTTCTTCATGACAAATAAGCACTTGTGTGGACAGTTAAAAAAAAAAAAAACAGTTTTAGTTTTTAGATTTCTCTTCAATAGAGTACCTTACATTGGAAGATAGCAAAACTAGAAAGAATTGTTGACTTCATAGCAGTGGATGGTGGTTGGTGAATGAGATCTTTCCCAATGAAGATAATCTAAACAGTTTCTTATTGTAGCCACTCTGTATTTGCTCTTTGTAGTTGGTTGAGAAAGAGAATCACTCTTTTTATTTTGTAAACTTATACTAATTTAGTATGTAAATAATTAGGGAAAATTCCCAATTAAAATTCACTTTTTAAAATTTCAAGCATTTAAGATTGCTTAAAATACTAAAAATTAATGATTACTTCTCAAAAACAGTATTTGACTACAGATGTCTATATTCTATATATAGGATTGATTTTTAAAAATCTTTTAAAATTGAATATATTATGAACTTTAGGGAAGGGCTGGAGGATTGCCTTTTGAAGTGTAAGTAATTTTTCTTTGTTTAAAATGTGTCAACTCTGGGGCAGAGAGCTTAGCTCAGTGGCACAGTGCCTGCCTAGCAAGTATGAGGTCCTGAGTTCGATTTCTGGTACCCAATAAATAAATAAAATGTATCCACTCTGAGACCTTGACTTCCCTAATTCCAAAATAAACATTTCAGTTTAACATTTTCACTTATGTTTTTAAAATAGGGACAATATAGTATTCAAAATTAGGAAAGAATGGTGAGCAGTCCGAGATGGCAGCGCTGCTGAAATTAAACTATTCACTGACAACACCACAGCACTAGAGCCTGAAGTGTTTATTTTGCAGTCATATGAAATTCCGAATTCAAAGTTTTAAAAATAGTTGATGAGGGAGTTCAAGTGTAACACACAATATTTCTAGTAAAAGGTTGAATACTGCCTAAGAAAAATTTCAGCTTTCTGAAAATTTTACTTAAGTGAAGAATTGTGATTATTAGAGGTAATTATGTTTTTTTGGTTTTGTTGTTTTGTTTGTTCTGTGTCTTTTTCAGACAGCTTCACTATGCAGTTCAGGCTGGCCTTGAACTTACTTTGAAGGCCAGGCTGGCCTTGAACTCACAACAATCCTCTTGCCTCAGCCTCCCAAGTGCTAGAATTACAGGTGTGCTCCACCACACCTGGCCTGAGGTAATGTTTTAACAGGAGATAGAAGAGTGTTGTTTCATATAGTAGTTGTTTCCCAGGTTTTTGCAGTTTTCCACTTGTTGACTTTATGCTAGCTATTTTCAGTGTTTATTTGCCAGTTTGGCAAAAAGCAGCAGTCAGCTGCTGCCTTTTGCAGCTATCGTATTTTCATTCCTGCTTTTTCTCAGTGCAGCATCTTTTACCACATGGTGAAAGCTGTGTATGCTAAACGGTATCCAGAAGAAGCCAGAATACATTGGGTTATCTCTTCTTGCTTACTGAGAAACTTCAGGCAGTTAAGCTCATCAATGTCTTTATTACTAGTGTAATATTTTTGTGTTTATATAGCCATTTTATTTTGAATGCTTTCATATTAAGATGTTGGAATAGCAGCACAGTGAATTTTAATTCTGGACTGTGTATTACACGAAAGTTACTTCTGCTGTTAAAAGGTTTTCTCAGATCAGATCATTTTCACCATACTCCAACACAAAAAAATTTTTCTGTAGACTATGGGTTTTCCTGACCTGTGAAGCCACAGTTGACACTAACTTAATATGCAGTTGGCAAGCTACACCCCAAATCTCTTAAACCTCCCATTTTAGCAGCATTTTAGACTTAAGACTTCTTCACTCACTCTTAAAGGTTTGTGTGTATGTGTGTACATGCCTGAACATGTGTGTGTTTTGTACTGTCCCAGTGCAGGTCTGTCTACTGCTCTTGGCTTTGTACCTCCCAATTCTGTGTCCCTTTTACTTAGTATTTGTCAGTTCAGTTACATAGGAGAGACTTTGTTAATACTGCCAATTACCTAGAAAAATAATGGAATTAACTTTTGTTCAGAATATAGTTAGAAAAATATGATTGAATTTATTGGTACATTTTAGGTATACATAATAATCACATTCATCCATAAGGAATTTGTACCTGTTCCTGTTATAACTTGATTCTTTTTTCCCCATTCTTTTTTTTGCCATTTTCCCTCTCCTCCCTTCAACTCCTTTTCCTCTCCTTATTTATGAGAGCTTTGTTTCCATTTTTTCCTTCTTTCCTCATATTTTTCTTTTCCCTTCTTCCCTCCCCCCGCCAGTATCCTTTCCCATGTAGACATTTTCTTCCTATTTCACAATATCTGTTATACATTTTGGTCCTTATTTATACTTTTGGTTTTTCACACCAAAGAAACAATGTGGTATTTACACATGTGTCTGATTTATTTTATTTAAGAGTATGGTCTCAAGGTGCATCTAAAATACGTAGATTTTAATTTGCCAAAGTCAGACACCCTAATAAGTGACTACCAGTTATGTATCATTATATACCTTTTTTTTTGGTACCGGGAATTGAACTCAGGACCTCACACTTGCCAGGCAGATGCCGTGCCACTGAGCTGTATCCCCAGCCGTATATATTATTTCTAATATAAAACTAGAGACAATGACATTTTCCTTAAGATTTTAAGAAGAATAATCAGTTCTTCAAAGGCAGCAAGTGACATTTTGCAATTGCATAAAAATTGTAATGACATAAAAGTTTTAAGTGCCCACTATGTGCCAACCCATGTAGTATGCCTACTATGTACTTTGCCCGTGTGGTCATGAAAATTCTGAAAACTAGCATTCTTCTCCCTACTTTACTAATAAGGAAACTGAGATACAGAAAAGTAATTTATGGTAGAATTAGGAAGTAAATATGAGGCACCAGATATTTTTTGGGGGGGCGGGATGTTTCTTTTCTGGGCAGCAGCATCCTTTTTAAATATTTTTAATCAAGGACTTTAGTTACCATTTCATGGCCAAATTTAACATAGACTTTTTAAGTATGCAGTGTATAAAGTAGTCATTTACTTCCAATAAGCCATGAATGTTAAGAACTTTTAAGGTTAAATCTGGGAATACAACTGGAAAGCTTCAGGTGTAGTCCTTTCTAGTACTGTAATTTTGTGAATCAATAATTTTTTATGCTATAAAGTGCTTATGTAGAGAAGTCTAATGTTTGTCTTTATAGTTTTAAGTAGAAGAGAGCTTTATTGCTTGAACTAGTAGAGAAGTCTAAGGTAAACTTTATCGCTTTAGGTAGAAGACAAAGTATCTTTATCAATTATTTCATATAAATTATGGAATTTTATATATATTATCAAATTTAATCTTTAAAAGGACCTTCCTTCTGAAGTGAATATTATTTTCTAGATGAGAAAACGAAGGTTGACCTGAACTTGAAATTAATTAACTATGTTTTTTTTGAGACAGGTTCTTGCTTTGTTCAGACTGACCTTGAATTTACTATACTTTGTAGCCCAAGAGATTATAGCAATCCTCCTGCCTCAGCTGTCCTAGTACCAGGATTATGGGTATGAGCCCCACACCCAGCAAAGACCTGCCAATTTTAGCCTAGCTCTGTCTGAATTGAGCTGAAAAAGTTAACACTAAAGCCAAATTTTTGGTATAAGGATCCAAGGTTTTAGCCTTACTTAGCTATACAACTTTACCTCTGCTTATTCCCTTACGTAGATCCTCAGCCTCAGATAAACTAATTATTCTTGAAATTTTTTGCAGCACTGAGGATCGTACTCACAACCTTGCGCCTGCCAGACAGGCGCTTAAGCCACTGAGCCAAACTCCGGGCCCTAGTTTTTTGAGGCAGGGTTGCACTATGTAGCTCAGGCTGGCCTTGCGCTGGCGTTGTAGCCCAAGCCGGTCTCAAACTCACAACACTCCTCCTACCTCAGTCTCCCGAGTGCTGGGATTAAAGACGTGCACTACCACACCTGGCTGAAAAATGCTTTTATATAGGCACAGTTATATACTTCCAAAGAGATTGCCTTTACCTTACCACCTGTAGGAATCCTACAAATTTGGCAAAAAGTACAGTAAGTATCCCTTTCCTTCCTTCTGTATACTTAGTCGAATGCTAAACGTAGGTATCATCTATCTACCCTAGGTTGCCGGAAAAGCCAAAACATACCATTTTCCCTTGTTCTCCTCCAAATGAGATGTTTTAACGTTGGATAGTAGGGTATGTCCTTTTATTAGAAAGGGTACAGATCAGATTTAGCTAGCTGTTTGTAACTTTTTTTCCTTTCATTTTCCGTTGTCTCTTCTTAGCATTAGAGAAATCTAGTCCAGAGGAGCCAGTGGACATTGAGATTTACATATGGCACAGCTTGATACCCTTAAGATTAAGAAATTGCAAAGAGGTTAGATGTTTGGTACCAAAAATAATAGGAAAGAGCATTTATTTTTTTTTCTTTGAGTAGCATTTATTTTCCAGTGGAGAAATGGTCCTGCGAGGATTTATGAATTAAAGTAATTGTCCTTTTTAATTCCATTTGTTATTTTATTTTGTTTTATTGTATCATATGTTTTATAGCCCATGTTGTTGTGTTTCTGCACTGTTTCTAAATAAATAATGTTTAAGATATAACCAGTTTCTAAATACATCTCAATGTCTCAGATCAGTGTCCTGCTTTTCATCTGTTGCCTGAATTACCTTAGTAACCTCCAAATTGGTTTTCCTGTTTTTATCTATTCCTTTTTACAGTCTGTTCCTAATTTAGGGCCTATAATTTTTTTTTTAATTTTTAAGTAATTTGAAATGTTGGGATGAGTTGCACAGCTAGTAAAGGGAGTTCCTGTCTATTTTTCACTTAATGTTAACATCTTGCATAACCATAGTTCATTTACAAAAAATAAAAAATTAGCATTGGAACAATACTGTTAACTGTAGTTGACTGTATCTGTGGGTTCTGTATCTGTAGTTCCAACTAATGGTGAATCAAAAATACTTGAAAAAATTGCTCTGTACCAAACATATGTAGACTTTATAGTTAGTATAGCAACTATGTAACATTTACATTGTATTAGGTATTAGAAGTAATCTACAAATGACTTAAAGAAAAGTCTGTAGGGAATGTGCAAAGGTTATAAGGCAAATACTGTGCCACTTTGTAGAAGGGATTTGAGCACTTGAAGATTTTGGTATCCTTAGAGGATTCTGGAGCCAATCCTTTGATAAAGTATATACAACCATTTTATGTTTTTGAGACAGGGCCTCACTCACAAAGATCCTCCTGCTAAGGATCTTCCTCCCAAGTGCTGGGACAACAGGCGTGTGCCCCCACACTTGGCTTTTTTTCTATTTTAGAATCAAATTTAGGATCTCACATGGCATTTACTTGTCATGTCTTCATAGACTCCACTAACCTGTGAACTCTGATAGTCTTTTCTTGTCTTTCTTCATATTTACACTTTTGAAGGGTTACTGCCTGGTTATTTTGTAGAATGTCTGTCAGTTTGAGTTTCTCAAATATTTCCTCAATTTAGATGGATGATACACATTTTTTACATAAGAATGCTGTAGAAGTCAGGTGCCATGTTTAGTGTATCAAGTCAGGGTCCATGATGTGAGTATGTTGCAAGTTTAAGTTGGTGTCTCCACTGTACACTGGTGTTTCACTTTATAATAATATCTTAGGGGAAGTGATTGGAATATATGCAGATGTCCTATTTATCTTCCCACTTCTGGCCACTAATGTTTAAATCCATTCAAAAAGACAAGAAAAATGAAATAAGGATACACACTTAAAAGGAACAAATAAAACTGTGTCTATGTATAGATGATGTGAATTTACTTTCAAATCACAAAAAAAAACTAGTTTCTTTTTTAATTCTAGAACTAATAAGTGCATTTAGCAGGTTAATGAAACAAGATAAATACACAAACTCAATTGTATTTCTATATATATGCTAGAAATGAACACTTAAAATTTGATTTTTAAGTACCATTTGTAATAGCACCCCCAAAAGAAAATATAAAATCAGTACAATATTTGTATGTTATATATTACATGGGGAAATATCACATGAGGATTTTGACTCAAAGAGTGAATAATCACTTTTGGCAATAATAACTTTGGCTATGAAAGTAAAGGGATACATCTGCCAAATTTCTAGGCAAAACTTGTGAGGATAAATCTGAGGGGAAGGTAGCTATGACTTTAAATGATGTATTTCCTGGTAACTTTCAGGCTTATTGATCAGATTTTTTAAAATGAAGCAGATTTGAAAACTGCAAGCCACAGGGAAGCTTCTAGATGCCATTATACATTTTAATATGAGTAACAGAAATATTTAATGAACAGAGTATTATTGATTCTTTTCAAAATATCTTGTTATTTTAAATAAGTACCTCAAGATGCATTGTTTCTTTTTTTACATCTAAGATATGAATTATTTTCCTTATAGAACATTTCACTAAAGTAATACTGTAATTAATTTTTTAAAAACAGTGTTATGTACTAATCTGATCCAGAGCTCTGAAAGTACTTAAGAGTTTGACCTGCACTCTGTCAGGAAAGATAAGACCAAAACAATAGAAAGTTTCTAAATTCTTAGGCAAGACCTGTCAAAATTCACATGATATCCTTTCTATTTGTATAGGTAAAAATATGCAGTAAACTAAGTGGAGTTAGTCTACACTTAAGTACTTAGAAGTTGGCATCGTGGCACATGCCTGTAATCCCAGCACTCAGGAGGCAGAGGCAGGAGGATCACAGTGAGTTTGAGGCCAGCTTGGGCTGTGTAATGTAGCAAAATCTTCTTTCAAAAACAAAAAAAAATTTAAGTACTAAGAGCTGCATCTCAAAACACAAATTATTTCACTGAGAATAAACACATGACTCCTAGATTCTGTGTAAAACAAAACAATAAAATAAAATCCAGGCTGCCCTCCGCCAATCACATGTCCACAGTATTTTGTGATAAATACATAGTATAAGAGGGAAAGATTTGCTCTTCTAATTTAAGATGAGACAATAAAGAAATAGTATTTTAGGTTAAAAATTCAGCAACCCTCCAGAGAAATAAAAATCTTAACAATATGTAGTATGATCCAGTTGAATAAAAATATTAACAATATATACAGTTAAGAAATATATATATTATGTATATACATATATATGTGTGTGGTTGTTTATCAAAGTACCAACAGTGATTATCTTCTAATGAATAGACTGGGGTTGTTTTAGTTCTTTTACTTACCTTTTCAAAACGTTTTACTATGTGTATATAATTATACATTTAAAAATCAATATCAGAGAATCCTTAAAAGATCTAGTTGGTGACCTCATTAAGTATAGTTGTAGATCAAGAGAATCTACTGCTATAATAAGTAGATAACACATATTTCTAAATTAGACAAGGAGATGTCATACTGTGACATTTAACTGGAAGAATCTAGGAGATTTTTATGTATTGGTGTCTGCATATTGAAATCACCCAAGGAGTTTAAAAACTAATGCCTGAGTACAAGCCTTGGAAGCTCTGATTTAACTGGTCTGGGATGTAACTTGGCTAGTAGGACTCTGAAGTTCTGCAGGTTATAAGGATATGTAGCCATGATTGAGAACTTATTTTGTAGCATATTTAGAGAAACAACTCACTTGTTTTCTACCCTTTAAGTTATATTCTGTTGAGATTGGTACTGCAGCTGTGTTGAGCAGGATGTGCAGTCTAGAATTGAGTGTCCAGTCTACCACTGAATTAATTGGGTACTGTGATAAACTCATTCTCTGCCTCTAAAATTTTCCTCCCATTTTAATTTTGATATTTTCATGATAGTTAATTTTTCCCCCTCTACTGTAGATTGAGCCAAGGACCTTCACGCTAATCTGCATCCCTAACCCATTTTTTTATTTTGAGAGAGGGTCTCACTAAGTATCTAGGTTGCCCAGGCTGTGTTCAACTTAAGATCCTTCTGCCTTAGCCTCCAAGAGTGCTGGGATTATAGGCATGCACCATCTTGGCCAACTACAGTAATCAGGTTTCTAAAGCATAAATAATTAAGTCCCTACTTGGTGTAAAAGCATTTAACTATTGTTTCACATTTAACTGTAAATTCTAATCTGGCCCAATCTGTTTTCAGTTTAATCTCCTGTTCATTCCGTGCTAGAGACGCTGAACTCCATGCCTACTTACCGATTCTTGGATAGAGCATTTTTTCCATGTCTGCTTTTATTAATAGTTCCTTGTCACTAATTTTGATCGTTGTGTTAGCTGTCTGTTACTGTGCCAAAATACTAGATAATTAAATTAAAAGGAAGAAAGTTTATTTTAACTCATAGTTTGAAAGGTTTCAGTCCATGGTATGTGACCCTGTTGTCTTGGGCCTGTGGTGGCTCAGTGCATCATGGTGAGAGTGTGTGGCTGAGTAGACCTGCTTACCTCATGTCTGTGAGGAAGCAAAAAGCGAATGAGGAATGGTGCTGTGATCGCAGTGTCCACTGTTAAGAGTGTGCCCCAGTGACCTAACTTTTCCCACCAGGCCCCACATCTTAAAAGGTTTTGCTACCTCCCATTAGTGTCACAGGCTGGACTAAGCCTTAAACACACAAGTCTTTAGGGAATATTCAAACCATAAGTCATAAATCAGTAACAGATTCAAAAACAACATTTAATGTAATAGAATAAAACTAGCATTTACTGAACATATTAATCAAGGACAGTACTAGCTACTTTAATATAAAGTTGCTGTTGTAATCCTTAAAGATATTCTGAGAAACAGTTGTTTTCCTCGATGCACAGATGGGAACTTGAGGATTTTTGACCTTCCCCACCCACCTCATATTGCCTCAGTAGTACTTGCTTATATATTTATCGTAATTTCTTTTCAGACATGGTATTCAAAAGCTTTTGGTGTTTTTTGCCTTGTTTTGAATTCTCTATAGTAGAGGAAATAAATTTAATGCTCTTAAAAGTCAGAATAATTACTTCCTCCTTTGTTCTATGTATGAAGTTTTATCAGTTTGCCATGATTATTTGGGTATCAGTGAGTTGTATAATCCAGTGTATTTGCATGTAAAAAGCTTTTCTCTGATGTCCTTTTCAGTACTATTTTCATTTTTCTTTTACTCTAATTTAAGACCTAATCTCAGTTCCTGCTCAAACAAAATTTCCAGTTTTTTACTACCATGTAAATTAGCTGAGTATGATTTATATTTAATTTGATTAGAAATGTAAGTGTATTTAACTGTAAAACTCAGTTAGGCTGGGTTATTACCTCTGTGAAGAGGAAAGTGAAAAGCTCATGTATATAAATAACTTGATAGTGCAAAGTACAGCCTGTAAAAGCTTAACAGTCTCTGTTGGAAAATGTTACAGTTTAACTTACAGAAGTTAATATGGGCAGTGTTAAAAATTGGAAGTTTATTTAGCTAAGAAATTTGGTAAAATGTAATATTTTTTTCCCTTACATTGTTTCTTTAGGATAGGCTTTGTAATTACTGTTTTACAATCTAATTTAAATAGCTTTTCTTTCATTAGAATGTGAAACATGCTGCAGAAGCATTCAAGAAGTGGCTGAAAGAAGAAAGGTGCCACTGCTTATCAGAAAACAAAACATGGGAAATACAACTACCAAATTCCGAAAAGCACTCATCAATGGTGATGAAAACCTGGCTTGCCAAATATATGAAAACAATCCTCAGCTAAAAGAATCCCTTGATCCAAATACATCTTATGGGGAACCCTACCAGCACAATACTCCATTACACTATGCTGCTAGACATGGAATGAATAGAATATTAGGGTAAGTATTGTTATAAACCAGTTGGTACCAAGTTGGTGAAAGGAGAAGACAACTATGATCTTTGAAAATAGACTTATGTATATATCATATGGTATTATGTGAGCTAAACTTTATAAAACTGAATATGTCTAAATTATTTGCTGGGATCTTCCATGTGATTTAGTATGATTTTCTTTATTGTACCCAAATTAGACCAAAAAATTTAATAGTTTGGTTCACATACTCTTTCTGCTATATTTTGAGCTATGTGTTTCAAAGTGTGAATGAAATAATAGTGCTTTATTTACTAAATGCTAATATCTAATTTACATTTCAGTTGTAAAAAAGTATCCCCAAAATTGTAGGGAATGGTGCCAAAAGCAAAATTCTAAATTCTGACTGGCTATTTTAACTTGAAATTGCTTTGTCTATTTATGATCAGGTTTTAAGTTTTATTCTTTTTAGTTGGTCCAATTATTTAGAAAGTCTGTCTTCCCCCTTTTCTCCTCCCTCTTCATTTCTTTTGTGTGTGTGTGTGTGTGTGCATGTGTGTGCATGAGTGTGGTATTGGGGATTGAACCCAGGGCCTTCACACTAAGCATCATCTCCCACCTTTTTACTTTTTTATTCTGAGACAAGGTCTTGCTCAATTGCTAAATGCTCAGGCTGGGTTTAAACTTGCTATCCTCCTGCCTCAGCCCCTCAGAGTGCTGGGATTACAGGACTGTGCCAGCAAATGCAGCTTAAAAAGATCTGTCTGAAAAGGCAAAATGAAAGGAACAAAGAATGGAACAGTAGTTCTAAAACATTTCAGGTTTTTGAAGTTGGTTATGTAGTTGTGAATGTCTGATGTTAGAAGAGAAATACTTCAGGACTTATACACTGAAATATAATACTTAGATCAGTATTGAAAGCTCTTTAGAACTTGACAAAAAGCTTTGAAACTTTTTAATGTTTCTTCTCTGTACGCATTGTTGTTCAAATTATGCTGCTCCTTCTGGAATGCCCAGAACATGTGTGCTGAGTATTCTGTTTGCTTGTCCATGCTGTTGTCTGTGCCAGGAATATCCTCCTTCCTTGCTCTTCACCCTCCCTTTTCTATCTAAATGCTGCACTTTAAGGTCCTGTACATGGTATATCTATCTTCTTAGATTGTCCCAATCCATGAGAGCCTCAAATTTTAAAAACTTTTATGACTTTTTTATTAGTGTCACTTATTTGTTATACGTTGCCTCATTGTATTTTACAGCTTTAATATGCCTTCTTGCTGCTTACCTGTATAGTAACTTTTTAAAAGGTTGTTTTTTGTACTTCTAGCATCTAGTATAGTGTCTTAGGTAAATAGAAGTTTTATGAAACCATTATACAAGGAAATATCTTTGTTAGTATTTGTTTTTGTTTTTGTTTGTTTGAGACAGAATCTTGGTATGAAGTTCAGGCTGGCCTTCAACTCATCTTGTAGCCAGGCTGATCTTGAACTTGCAGTGATCCTCCTGCCTCAGCCTCCTGAGTGCTGGGATTACAAGCGTGGATCACCAGAGCCTGGCTATGAGCAGTATTTGTGCATGTGAAAAAATTTCATAAATAATTTAGGTCATCTGAGCCTATGACTTTATCAAGTATATTTTGACTTATATAGGTATTGCTGTTATCTCATTTTTGCATTTATTTTTAATTATCATTTATCTGTTTAGATACCAGTGGATAAATTACCTTCCACTTAGCTAATTTGAAATTTTCTCTTTTTACACCCAAACCGGAGCCCTTGTATTAATAACAGAGTTGTATTATGCTCATATAACAATGTAATATAATAATGGTAAATATCTACTGATGGTTTATTATTTTCTAGTGCTCTACATGTATT
This sequence comes from Dasyprocta punctata, assembly GCA_004363535.1. NCBI lineage: Eukaryota > Metazoa > Chordata > Mammalia > Rodentia > Dasyproctidae > Dasyprocta > Dasyprocta punctata. The sequence goes on along the minus strand of RJWM01004215.1, from coordinate 13,214 downwards.
ATCTTGGTTACAGTTCTGTGAGGTAGTTTATTGTCTGCGTCTTACAGATGAGAAAATTGAAGTACCATAAGGGTGAGTAACTTGTGAGAACTCTTATAGCTTGTGAGTGGCAAAGCTAGTTGCCCTGGTAGATGACTGCAGGCTTGGACTCTTACCAGGTAGAGATCAACTGTTGAGTCATGGCTGCCTCAGCTACTTATTAGCAGGGCAAATTACCTTATTAGTCACTCTCAACTTCAGTTTCATTATCTGTAAAATGAATATTTATCTCATAGACCTTGTAGGATAATCAGTCATATGATGTGTATGTTATGCAGTCTAACATATAATATACTGTTAATGATCTTCATTAGTTTTTGTATCTAAATCCTATATTCAGATCATCTTTAAATATTTTTACTTAACCAAACCTACTAAGTTCACCAAGTCTTATCTCTTAGATTTACTTCTTTTCATTTCCATTCCCCCAAACTTAATATACTCTTTTATAAACTTAGTTCACTTTTACTGCTCCCAGTAAAAATAATTGCTCCATAATTTTTTTTGCCAATCTATTCTGCTTCTAAACTGTAAAAATTTCATGTACAGATTAATTGTCCTAATGCATAACTTTTCAATTTTCCTTCTGTCATGAGAAGCTTACAACAATACCGTATTGTCTATATTATTCTGCTTAGCTTCCCAAACTTCTTCCCCTGCCCACGTTCTGCAGCTTGGCCTAATCTGTCATTGCTTTCAGCATTGTCTCAGCAGTCAGACTGTTTGACTTCCTTCCTGTTTTCCCCATCTTTAGGAATTCACTCTTCCTGTTGCTCCTGTTGTTCTGCCATTTTCAAATGTCTTCTTTCTTCTCTAATTACTTGTCCTCTAAGTTCTAATTTGGTTTCTACCTTGTTTATGAATTCATTCCCAAGTACTTGGACCTGAAGTACACTTTCTGTTCTCAAGAATTCCCACAGTTTACACTTAAAACCATGTTTTCATTATTAAACTCTTCTCCATTAGATTGTAAATATCAGAATATACTGTTAGACATTTGGTGTTGTTCTCAGTACACTATTGGTTGATGAATTATTAAATGTTGATTAATCTATTAAAGGTTGATTAATCTAATAAAACATCCTAGTAGGACCTTTTTTAGTTTTTTTTTTAAGTATTAGTGAAATTACAAAATTGTTGATTTTGCCTCTTAATATTGAATACTCCAGTAATATGTAACATCAAATCATATGATTAATTAAAACTTTATTTAGAATAGAGTGTAAAACATATTTAAATGCTACATTTGTAGTATAACTTACAAATGTACTTTGTAAATTGGAAAATATTATTAGATCCAGGTGTCATGGTACATGGCTATGGTCCCAGCTACTCAGAAGGCTGAGGTAAAAGGATCACTCACATTCATGATTTAGGACTAGCCTGGGCATCATAGCAAGATCTTCTCTCAAAAGAAAGAAGGAAAAACAAATGTGATTGAAAAAAAATGTTCAACATCTCTGACCATTAGAGAAATGCAAAGTAAAATGACACTGAGTTACTGTCCTACTGTAGAAAGAATGGGTGTCATCAAGAAATCAACCATAACAAATGCTGGTGTGACTGGGGGGGGGGAGAATACTTCTACATTGTTGGTACAAATGTAAAGTAGTATAACCACTATGAAGCATCCTCAAAAAAACTAAAACTAAAAATTCCATTTAACCCAACTATACCTTTCAAGAAATCTTCCCAAAAGAGTTAAAGTCATCTTACTACAGTGATACCTTCACACCCATGCATCCAGTGGTGCATGCATCCAGTGATACATGCATACCCATGTTTATAGCATCACAATTTATAATAGCTAAAGCTTGGAAACAGCCCATATGCCTGCCCATCAATAGATGAATAGATCAAGAAAATGTGATATTTACACACAATGGAGTACTCTTCTGCCACAAGGGAGAATACAGTTAAGGCATTTGTAGGTAAATGGATGCATCTGGAGACTATAATGTTAAGTGAAATAAGTCAGACATACAAGATTAAATATCACATGGTTTCTCTTCTCTGAGAAACCCAAAATATAAATAAAGAACAAAATAAAGGATAGAGATAATAGGAAGTAGGAAGACCTTTTTCAGATGGAAAGAGACATGAGATAGAAAGATAAGAAAGGAAGGGAAAAGGGATTTTAAAAAATAAGCTAAAGGAAAAAATGGAAATAGAGGTTTTTCAGATGGGAAGGTGAACAAGAGTTGGAAGAGATCTGGGAGGGATGGGAGAAGGGAAAAGAAAGAATTAAGGTATGTTATGTATATGTACAAACTTCCCAAGATAAGTGTGATCATTGTGTACTCTAAGCATGTATTAATAAGCAAGTTATGTGAAAAGAAAAAGAAATGTTACCACTCCTAATTATCACTCACTGATACAAAAAGAAAACTGTTTAGTCTGGTCATCTTAAAATGTGTTCTTAGAATTCCTAGATTCCAAGACTATTTCAAAAAGTATGTGAGGTCAAAACTATTTTTATAATAATACTAAGATGTGATTTGCCTTTTAGTTGTGTTGGCATTTGTGCTAGCAGTACAAAAAACAGTTAAACTGATGGCACTTTTAGAACCAAGATAGTGGCAACAAACTATTCTATATTCATCACTGTAGGCACTTGCAGTTAAAAAATAAAGCCAATTTCACTTAAAAATACCTTCTATGAAGTAGTAAAATTATTAATTTTAATTAATCTTCATCCTTGAGTACATTGTTTTTTTAATATTCTGTGACATCAAGGAAGCATGTGAAGCACTGCTACATAGCAAAGTATTATGATAACTCAGAGAAGCACTTGTGATATATGGGTTGTGAGTTCGGCCACTTTTTTCATCAAACACTACTTCATATCCAGCAACAGGTGTATAAAGATGATTATTCAGACACTTGGCTGGCATCTTATTGAGAATGATCAAGTCCCACTTCAAGGAAGACAACTGCTATATTTGTTGTTAATGGTAAATTTTGAACTTTCAAACAGTTTACAATTTTGGAAAACTTGTATTCACTATCTTGGACTTGACAGCTTTCCAGTACTTACTTTTCTGATGAGATTGATGGTGATGTAAACTAATGTAAGTTTGTAGTTTGAATTATATAATGAAATGTGCCAACATCTAGGAGATCTGCATAACTTAATGAGTCAATATTTTTCAGAAGATCAGTGTATGTTTTAAAAAACCTGTGCATAGGTAAAAGATTTATTCAGAAAGTATATGCTAGACCAGTGTATTTTAATCTAATGGTACAAAAAGTTCATTGATAGCAGGACTCAGTGGTACATCCCTGTAATCCTAGTTACTCATAAGGCTGAAGCAGGAAGATTGCAAGTTTGAGGCCAACTTGGACAACCTAATGAAGACCTGTCTCAAAATTTAAGACAAAAAAAAAGATGAATGTAGCTCAGTGATGGAGTACTTTCCTTGGGTTCAATGTCCAGTTCCAACACCAGCAGAGCAGTGGTGGTGGTGAGGGGTGCTTCCCACCTACCTACTCCTGCCTGAGATTAAGAGCTTTAAATTAAAATTGCTGACTTCAGAAGTCCTCTTTCTTATGCTGCTCCTTCAGGTGTCTGGGGATGTTTATTGTGTCTTTTCTCTTCCACAGTCAAATATTAAAGTGTATGTTGATACAGAACATAAATAACTAGCCCAACTGCATGGTGTGTGGATTTTGGCTGTGACTGTAACTCACATAAACCAGTGCCTAAGTATAGCAGTTACAAGTGGACTTTAAATGTTTTGGAAATGGGCACATTGTGGGAGTAAAAATGGTTCTCCTCAAGTTCAAAAGCAAAGTCTCAGACAATCTCTACTCATAATTATGTGTTGATTTTTTTTTATTCACACATTTTATTAAACTTAAAATGTAAATGCTCCAAAGGTCTTAGTAACCAGCAGTAATTTTTGAAGTTATAAAAGAGTCTAATGACCAATAAGTTTAAGGTTTCCTGATCTAGTTAACATTTTTGCTTCTTTTAAGCTAGGAATATAGGTCTGTCCTATCATGTTATTGTATTAAATGAGTATTTGAAAACTTACTTAAAAAGGTGATTGTGTATTGTCTTTTAGTTACCAAATTGGTTTATTTTTATGATTTGACTGTATACTTTATATTTAACTTTGTACTTTATTTTAAAACTTCAGCCTCCGGTTCTCAAATGTTTTTTTCTTAATTATTTGAAGAACATTGACTCATACGTTCTTTATTAAGACTTTCAAAGTGCTGTACTAAAAGTAGAAATTACCTTGCTGCTCTCCTTTCCTCAAAATAATCCTAACTTATTTAATTTATGTATTCTTCTGTCTTTGGAAATTTAGTTAGATGTGTAGAGAGAATCACAAATTATTTTTGCCAGCTTTATTGAGGTATGATTGACCAAAATTGTATATATTTTAAGGTGTACAATGTGATGCTTGATATAGAATCAAGTTGATGAACATCTCTGTTACCTTATTTTGTTACCTCTGTGTGTGGTGAAAATACTAGAAATCTATTCTTGATGCAGGTTTTAAGTATACAGTACTTAATAACTATCATCACTGTCTCAAACACTTAATAGAAATTTGATTTTCAGCTTTGAAGTAGAGCTTCTCTTTTAAATTTATCTTCTTTGTATATCCAGCTAGGAAAAAAGTGGTTTTATCCTTCTTTCCATTTTAGGATGTTTCTTTTTGGTAGAGATGGAAATCCAAATAAGCGGAATGTGCACAATGAAACATCTATGCATTTATTGTGTATGGGACCTCAGATTATGATATCAGAAGGAGCCCTTCATCCTCGTTTAGCACGCCCTGTGGAAGATGATTTCAGAAGAGCAGATTGTCTGCAGATGATCTTAAGATGGAAAGGAGCAAAACTTGACCAGGGTGAATATGAGAGAGCAGCTATTGATGCTGTTGATAACAAAAAAAACACCCCCCTTCACTATGCTGCTGCCTCAGGAATGAAAGCCTGCGTAGAGGTAAAACTTTTCTATTAATATTCTACACTATAAAATTTGTGTGTTGGTAACATGTAATAATCAGTATTTGTTTCACTGGTCTTCTTAATATCTTGACTAGCCATTTTTGTTCCTTTTTTCATTCCAAAAAATCAAGGCTCTTTTGAAATCAAGTTATCACGTTGTTTTAGATAGGAAAAACCCTACAGCTACTCAGTCAACCTTTGAAATAAAATGGAATTGAGAGCAATTAAAACTTTGCCAACTTCTTCTTGAATGACAATCACCAATTAAGCACTGTTTATTGTTTTAGTAGAGGTACCTTCTATTTTTTGTTGATTTTATTATATACAATTTATACATGTTGGATATGGCAAATCTTGACAAGTGGAACCTATAATATATTATCTAGAAGTGATCATTTCACTAAGCCATGGCTAGATACTGATGAATGCACTTACTGAAGTTTTTAACGCCTATAAATTTAAAATGTGGGTTTTTTCCCATTCAGTTTGCAGTGAAGTGTACCTGAATATTTGCTGTATTATATTTGAATTTTAATATATATTTTACATATAAATATATAAAAGAATATTAACAGGGTTAGATACAATCATGCATGTAACATGGAATCTTAGCTGAGAAATCATACACTATTTAATATCATCCCTACTATACATACAACAGAACAGATATTTCTCAGCTATCAGCATTCGTGTTAATCTGTATATAGCTCATAGAAGTTCTTTTGTATAGATACATTTAATTGTGGGTAGGGAGCTTTTAAGATTGGATCAGAGTATTTTCATTTTTAAAATTGTGTATCTTGCAGGGGATATAGCTCAGTGGCATGAGCACCTACTCGGCAAGCATGAGGCCATGAGTTCAGTCCCCACTACCAATAAATAAATAACTAAATACATACATACATACATAAATACATAAATTGTGTATCTTTATTGGAAAAGCAATGATCTTAATGAGATTAAAATATAGGTCTGTAAAAATTTAATATTTATTGAATGTTATAATGTAATCAGTATATCAAATATGAATATATTTTCTTAAAACATTTCTTTAGTGTATCTGAAGTATCAGTTGTTTTCATGCTAGATCTATTGTGAGCTTATATTTTGCTTACTCTTGTTGCTGTGATACTTGTTAATCTTTAGAATCTTTGTCACTTCATACTTCATGCCTGTGTTACCATCATCCACTAGTTAGTGAGTCAGTAACCTGACCTGTTTTTTCAAGTACTGCTTTCTAACACTGATTGTGTAGAATGAATGTCCTTGAGTTTGTGGTAGAGGACTAGTAGCAGAATTCCCGAAGCTTTTTATATAAGACTTTCTGGATGCTGTTCTGCGCTCACCTCCTGTGGATTTCCTGCCATAGTGACTCACCATTATTGATGGGACTGCATCGTATTTCTCAAGTGGGTTAGAGCAGAAAATAATTTATTTTGAAGGGAGTAATGATGCTGTTAAATTGCAGCTTTAATATCTTGCTTCCAGAATTTCTCAAAAAGCATTGCTTTAGTAGTTGTTGATTCTGAAGTATGTTTACAATAATATGCTTGTTAAATTGTTCAAAAAATCAAGTGATGTTTTTACCAACATTATTTTGTTCAGTCAGTGAAGGAAGGTAGTGCTGTGTTTATTCTGTACTATCTGGAAGGCCTAATGATTTTCGTGAGAGATATATATGTGTTTTGTGTGTGTGTGTGTGTGTGTGTGTGCGCGTGCACACGCGCGTGCACTGCGTGATCCATCAAGCATATCACATTATATAAGCCATAGCATTTGATGAGTGTTTTCATTTTCCTATATTCAGAACAGCACTTTGACTTCATGGAAAACATTCCAGTGGAGCTTTGTGAACATGAATCTTACATTCTGGTATTCATTGACAAATTTTAGCGTATTATATTACCCATATGAAGTTTATCTTTAATGTCTTTTACTTGACTATACTCTTGCTCAGCCTTAAGCCCTTATGTTTATTGTTAATTAAACTAAAAACACATTCCTAGGGAGGCATAAATTAACTAATCCTCAGAGGCCTTATTGTGTTTTTTAGTATACATTCATGAAATAAATATATTGCAATGTGTAATTCACTATGTGATTGTAGACCTTAGAATATTAGTGTTCCGCTGTCTTTAAGTGATGTCATATTACTTTGATGAACTGGAAAGGTTTAGATTCTATTTATAAAAATTTGGGTAGTAAGTAATTTAATTATGCTTTTCTAAACTTATTTCTCTACCTGGTTGTTTTTAGTCTTTAGATTCAAGAATAATAGTGATAATAACTAATATCTGTGTTGCGCTTCCTAATTTTCTTAGTGTTCATTGGTACAAAACATAATATAAAAGTTTGAGGTATTCATTAATTTTGACCATCTTATGGTGGAAGGAGCACTGGTGCTGAGGACCTCACTGCGACTGGCTTGGAAACTTCACGTGACTCATTCAACCTCTTGTATGTTTGGGATAAATAATCTCAGAATTATCCCAAAGACTCCTTTTATAACTAGTTTTTTTTTTAGTCTGTGATTGCCTTCAAATATATCCTACTTTTAGCCTTTAAGACTTGTTTCCTCAAGGTTAAGACCAACCTGACCTTTAACTCTGAAGGACTTATATTTGTAGAAGCATATCTTCTCTGCTTGTGAAAAATGTTTTCTCCTTAATGTTTTTTAAGGGTAGAATTGATGAAGATATTATTTGATAATTTCATAAGTACATTTAATAATTTAAACAGATAGTTTCCTATGGCTCATTATTTTAACCATAGAAATGAAACATTTCTTTTAAACTAGTTTTTCTCTCAATAGTGTTGCCGGATGTGTGTGTGTTTGTTGTTTCTGAGACAGGGCCTCACTGTTTATAGTTCAGGCTGGCTTTGAACTCACTATGTAGCCCAGGCTGGTGTCAAACTCTTGTCAGTCCTCCTGCTTCAGCCCCCCAGTTGCTGGGATTACAGGCATGCACCACCATGCCCAGCAGATCCTTCTCCCTACAATTGTGTTCCATAATAAGAACCACTGTACACAGAAAAGGACAACGTAAAATTAAAACTCCATAATCCTAGAGTTCTGGGACCCTTTAAGTGTGAAGGTGTCACTGACTATGTATAGAATTGCATTGATACAGGCTGTCTCTGATGGTTTATCCTGAAGTTTCCCATGTCTGTTGCTGCCTAGTTGAGTCCTCATATAAATTTTTCAGAAGTCCCTCATATTCAGCATTTCTGAAACTATATTTGGTCTTCTGTAGTTTCTCTTGATTATCTTGTTTCTATTCATAATATTATCATTCTCCCTATACCCTCTCTTCACACATGAACTTGCTTTAGACTATTCTTTCTGTCTTATTTTTAATTGCATCAAACTGGTACCACTCATTGGCAGACTAAAACTCTTCTTTGTCTGTTTTAGCCAGCCTCTTTTTCATCTGTGTCCTGCTCTCTAAATAACAAGTGCTTTATATCAGAGCTTCCCTTCAGAAGATTTTTTAGAATTTCTTTAAACAAGACAAGCTGGAATTTCACAAATACTAATTATTTCAAATTATTTATTAAAAAAAGCTCAAAGATCTTGTCTTAAATTGTTTGAAAATTAGAAATGCTCATATGGTAAACATTTATTAAAGATAAACAGTGTGGTAGCACACACCTGTATTCCCAGCACTCAGCAGGCTGAGGCAGGAGGATCACCACAAGTTTGAGGCCAACCTGGGCTACATAGTGGGTTCAAGGCCAGCCTGACTTAGTGAGACCCTGTCTTTAAAAAAATAAAAAATAAAAAAAAGCTAAACTATATGAGAAGGTCCTCTAATTGTAATTTTTTTATGTAACAAAGAATTATTTGTGGGTTAATTACCTTTTTTTATGAGAATGACTAGATAATAAATGTTTCAGGAAGCTCTGCCTTTGTAGCCAGAAAGCAGCAGTAGACAACACATACATAAGGGAACATAGCAGTGTTGCAGTAATCTTTATTTAATGGACATTGCCATTTTAATTTCTTATAATTTTCACATGTCAAAAAATATTTTTGATTTTGTCATAGTCCTTAGTTTGCAACAGATCATTGCATAATACAAAGAACTGGTAAAGGAAAGCAAAAATGATTCCACATTTTAAGAACTTGTTTTGAATATATAAGATAGCATTATCAATATATACCAAGTCCTATGTATTTTACTTATACACAAGACTTAAAAATATTACATATAAGTGCCCTGCACACAAATGTAAAGCTTCATTAAAACATAAAACTTTCAAACTTCAATATAATTAATAATGTACTTTTCCCCCTCAATGTCTGGGAATCTTTGTTTCCCATATTGGAGTATGAGGTGTGCTTGAAACAAAAAGAATGGAAAAATTGCATGTTCAGAAAAGCCAGGGAATACTGTAGCAAGTGTACTTTTAACTTGGTGCTGAAAAAAAGCAAGTTCTCTGAGGTGGGAACAAAAGGTAAAAAGTCTGATACAGGACAATAAACGAAGAGACAGTCTACCTGGACTAACATCCAGATTTCAGAGGGTTGGAGGGGGAAACCAGTCCACACCTAGAACATGATGCCCTAGCCCCTGGCCACATGCCATCTTGCGAAAGGGCCATACTGAGGGAGAAAGCAAGGCAGCCTCTCAGAGACAGTCTGGGTTGTTAAGTAAGCCCACAGTCAAGCTATCTTCCCCACTGGGCACGTGAAACTGGACAGCTCCAGTCTAGGGACTCAAACCAGAAACAGAAAGGGGTACAGCCATGAGCTGGCACTCCTGTCTCCAGAGTTGTAGTCAGGGACTGCAAGGAGAACAAGACAGTACAGGACACATAATTTATAGTATTATTTATAATGTTTGCCCAAGGAGTCAAATACAAAGAAAGTGCAGGAAATCTGTCCACACACTAAATAAATAAAGACCTAGAGAACCTTCCCTCCCACTAGTCCAGCTGGAGGCCTAGAACCCGCGACAATGACTTGTGCAAATCTGTTTCATAAATCTGTGCTGAGAAGGCCCAAGGTAAGCAGTGGAAGCTATAACGTCTGTGCCAGCAGGATGAAGGATCTATGCCAGTAGGCTGAGGGTTCTGCACTGGAACCAAGAAGCTATGCTCAAAATAAGGACCAGGGCTCCCCTGAAAAATACCACAGCCACCTTCTGTGACAACAAGGTCCCGAGCTCCTCTAACAATGAGAACAGCTGAGTTCATACCAGGAAGCCAGCATGACAAGCTTCTCATGGAGATTGAACCGCACACACCTTCCCCTCCGGAGCCAGGAAACGAAGCTCAAAGTAAGGACCATAGCTCCCTCAAAGTGAACTGCAGCCATTCTCAGCGACAAGGTCCCAAGCTCCTGTGATAACAACCAAGGTCATATCAGGGAAGCCAGCATGACACAATTCTCCAGGAGAACCAACAGCTCCAAACAACAACAGCACTCTTCCTCTCCAGGTCTCCTTTTTATGTTGGAAGCAATCCTCAGGTGGACCATCTGCACACCGCACCACACTGATTCAGTTCAGCTGGTGTTTAAGTTGACCATCAATTTTCAATCCATCACACCCATCATAGACAATTTTAATAACAAGCCACCTATTTCTCCCATATAAAAGGGGAGTGGGTACGCGGAGCATTCAGCACCCAACCTGTGAGTGTCAGCTGCCTCCAGTGGGGGGAAAGGACACCAACAGAAAACAGCAGAAGGAAGTGAATCTCAGTTCTGCAACAAAATCAGAAAACAATTCTGTGACAGCGCTAGTCCCAAGAGCCAGGAGAGAGAGTGCACCATCTTGTGATTCCCGTGGGTGGTGCTGAAACAGACAACAGCAATCAAAACGTGGGGTGGCAGCTTTTGAGCCATGTAATAGGTAAGAAAAGAAACAAAAAGTTTGCAGTATTTATCCTCCAAGTCAATCAAGGCAGTTGGGCATGTCTGCATGGGGGTACACCTGGAACTCAGAATTGGGAGGGGTCAGTAGTCACTAAGGCTTTGGACAGGCAACTGTCTCCAAAGCAGGGAGCTGTCAATTGCAGTTATTTTAACCTTGCTAATTTGTTAGATTTGTGCAATTCTGGTTGGTTCTCATTGTTGTTTCTGTTCTCTTTTGTTTCTCTTACTCTTCTTTCTTTTGGTTCTTCTCTGTTGGTATTGTATGATTATACTACTTGAAGTTTCAGGGGTTTCCTGTTTGACTTGCTCCCTCTCTTCCCTAGTATCCTTCTTTCCCTGTACCCTTTTTGACACTTCAGTATCTGTAAAAGTGCATTAGCAAATAAACATTAACTGGTGCTATAAATTAAACAGTCCTATATAAGGGCATATTAGGGCAATTCTTAACAAAATTTGGCTTAGAGTACCCAAACAAAGTTATGAAAAAAAGAATTAGCAGGCACCAGCAATCTCACAGTCTCCCCAAATCTTTAAATATATTACCACCCATCTATGTATGTACTTTTGAGTACACAAATATTCTCCCAAACCCCCTCTGCACAACTCTTTACTCAAAGTATGAAAAAACTCCAATGGTCTGACTTCTATTTTTTTAAAACACTATTAACATACCTTTTATCTTCCTCTCTTCCCATTGACATATCCTCTTCTGTTTCTATTTTTCCACGTGCCCAAACCTCAGACATCCCAGTACCATGTAGTCTTTAAGGGATATTGACAAAAGGGTGAAATTATCAAAAGAAGTTTTAATGTGTATGACTGATGTCTGCCCCGTTCTGTTTACCAATAGAAATTCTCTATGAATAGTGATAGGATCTGACCTAATTAAATTGAAAAACTTTTAAGCTTGAATAGTATTCCTAGACAAACAAAGTTATGAACAAAGCACTGTTAAACGGGTTCTAACTAGAGGTGTATGTACCACTGACCCTTTCTTCATGCTCTTTTCTATAGCAATCCCCAGCACCTAGACAAAAATTACATGCATATGTGTGTGTGTGGTACGTGTGTGTGTACAGAACATCAACTATGATGAAAACTAAAATTTCCCATAAAACACCTCAGTTAAAAACCCCAGATGTCCAACACAAAGACAGAATCTTACAAGCTTTCAGAGAAAAGCAAGAAGTCACATATAAAGGTAAGCCCATCAGGAACACAACAGATATTTCAACACCAACTTTAAAGGTCAGAAAAGTTGAGAATGAAAGTGTTTCATGCCATAAAAGCAAACTTCTTCCAACCAAGACTGATAGATACATCCTACAAAACTGTCTTTCAAAGTTGGAGACATAAGGACCATTCCATGACAAAGAACACCTTAAAAGATACGTGAACACCAAACTAGCACTCCAAAGGAAATACCCTAGTTAAAGAAGGGAAATCATAAAGATCAGAGCACAGATATCCTAGACCGACACAACAAATGCAACAAAGACAAAAAAATCAGAATGAGTACATCAAGTGAGGCAGGTAGTTAAACAAAATCAAAAAATAAAGGAGTCATCAGCAGAAAACACAATGACAGGAATAAATCAATGCCTTTCCGTAATAATGTAAATAGCTTCAACTCCCCTGTTAAAAGACACATATTGGCAGACTGGATCCAGAACAATATACAGGTCTGTTGCATTCAAGAAACTCATCTATCCAAAAAGAAATTCATAGACTAAAACCAAAGGATGGAAAACAGTATTTTGTGCATCAAGAAAGTAAGCATGAGAAGCAGGCAAAATGGCCGACCTGATGACTCCACCATAGGGAGGCTCCCTGGAATATACCTCCCAAATGCTGGAATACAAAATAATACAATAACAGAAAGAAGGAAAGGGGAGGGAGATGGATCCTCTGGACCTAAGAGGAGTCTAGGATGAGCACTGTAGCCCTCGGAAAGAGTAAAAAAAAAGAAGTAAACAAACAAAGGTGGCGGCACCTCTGACCGGAGCTCAATCCAACCAACGCGGACTCAAACTGGGAAGGTGCGATTAAAGTGTTTGAGATGCGCGATTGAACTTCTGTGGCTAAGGCGGAAACCGTGGAGGCAGCTATCGGTCGTGGAAAGAGGTGGTTGCGAGCTGGTGAGTGAGTAAACTTGGCAGTCCCCAGCCCCGCACCCCCCACTCCCCAGGGAGAGCGAGGAACAGGCTTCCATCTTGAGACTGGAACTGCACCTAATTAGGCACGGTTCCTTGCCCACACCAGGCCCTGGAGGGTCCTGGCGGAATCTGCACGGGCGCCCTGGGGGTGATAGAGGAAATTAGGCGGACGG